>OMPJ01037880.1:3514-16327 GCA_900312935.1 Carapus acus | reverse complement strand
TGGTGGAAAACTAGGTGGACAAACACTTGATCTCTAGTTTCACCCCCGAGTTGCCCTGTTGGACGATCTGCACAGGTCCACTGCACACGTGCATTATGGGTGTGTACGGTGAATTAGTAGCTGTAAGGAATCCATAATTTAGTTTTCACCTTGCTTGGCGAATGGAAAACAGCACGGTCGCCACGTGAGGAAGCCTGAGAGAGGGAGAGAGGGAAAGAAAGAGAGGAAGAGAGAGAGAGAGGGAGGGGAGACAACAGTCGTACCCATTTGAAGTGGGCCTGTTTGACCCCAGGCGGTAGAAACGCAGAGAGAGGAGCGCTCAAAGCTAGCTGGAAGGGTCTGATGGGTGAAAGTGTGTGTGTGTGTGCGTGTGTGTGAGAGAGAGAGGGAGAGGGAGAAAGAGGCGGGGGCAAAGCGGGAGGGGTGAAACATGGATTGAACACACAGGAATTCGTTCACGGCTTCACACAAAGCACATTTTTGCGATAGTAAAATTGTTTGTGAGGTGTACAAATGCAAATTAATTGTTTTCATTTGGCTGGTTCAGAATAAATCCAACGTGTGCACAAAGGAATTCAATTAATATACTAAACACACACACACACACACACACACACAAACACAAACACATAATTGTGTTTTAGATTACAATAGAGTGTAATCAACTGACAGCCTTTAACGTCATTGCAGAGCAAACAATAACATTATTTCACATTTTTTAGAAACATATGAAATTTATCTGCACTTGAATCAACCACAGCTGTTGATGAAGGTGAAATATGAGGTGAAGGGACGAACTTAGATGTATAAAGAACAGATCGATCCCTCGTGTTCAGTTTTGTTTAGGGCTTAGTTGTACATTCAATTATATCTGATTGGTAGTTCTCGCACTGTCGACTGCAGACCCCTAACTGAGACCTTGCTGAGCGGCCCACTGCTGCTCAAACACAGAGGAGAGGTCAAATGCAATGACACGACTCTTCACTGTTGATAAACGAGCAAAGGATTAGAAAAATGCCCATCTCCCATAAATCTCCCAACAAGCCGGGAAAATGGCTCCTCCGAGCACAACAGCCCAGATTCGGAATGATCGGAAAGGGGGAAGGAGAGTGAGGGAAAGATTTAACGACTCATCTACTTTGAGCAGATTTCCATATTGACGTCCCTGTTAGGACGCTTAATCACCAGGTTCTCCTTCGCCGATGCAAACGAAAACAAACGAGCTGCTGTTGCCCCCTCAAACGCACCGACTGGCCCATATTTCAGCACGACGCTCAACACGCCTCAATAATTGGCTCATTTGTAACTTCCTGCTTACGCCGCCTGTGTTGTTTGCTTGTTTTGCTTACTGCCGGGGTTCAACATCGGCGTTGGCCTCCAACCCGACGATCACACGCCGGCTCCCGACAAGGCGGCAAACCAAATTAATACACGGCTCTGCCTCTCAGTTGTCAGATGTTCTCGGGGAAAATTCTCATTTAATCGTTTCCTGCAATATCCATTTTGAAGCTATTAGTCAAATGATAAACAAGATGGCAATAGGCCGCACGCGCATGTGTGCCGGCGGGTTTCTGAGGATGTGTGGATTCACAACTTTTTAATGAAGACAATAATTTGTCCTGCCCTCCTCCTTCTTAAGGTGCAGAAGTTTCCCTCAGCGGCTTTGATGAGCCGTCTATGTTCAGAGAGGGAACCCAAGAAGTAAACACGTAAACACGCACAACTGAAATAAAACTGGTTTTGTAAACAGTGAATGTTTACAGTGTAATGTTGCTTCAGGGATACTCTCTGAACCATTTTTCCTCCATTGTAGTGTTGCTCCTTCATGTTCTCGGCCCTCCTCACTGACTGACTCTTGTTTTTCCTTCAAGAAAGTTAGCCGAGGACGTTGTTGTTCTTCCTTTTAGGGACTTTTTTGTTTAGACATCACTTTTCTCTCATCAAATCCCATCGCACGCACAAACCCCACTCTTCTCATGCTCATCTGTGTGTCACCGCGTTATGTAAACCTATGGATTGGCCCCCACAAGCAAAAAGCCACTCTACAAACAACCACCAAAAATAACCCTCCCCTCTGATCGCATGCCTGAGTTGGTGTGTGACTAACGTGGCCTAAAACTCTTTTCGCACTGAGTTGTCGAACGGTCAGGTCCCTGCCGTATCCCGGCAGCTAGCGAGACGCAGACGGTGAGCAAACTTGCAAAGAGCTGCAGGGAGGCTGAACTTTCCCGGCAGCCACCGCAGCTCTATCTGGATTATTCATGGCCTCTCCAGGCACATTAGCACGCACAGAATAGAGTCGCTGCAGCCCGCCGGCAGACGCAGTCTGCTAACTCCCGCTAACTCCAGGTGAACTTCAAATGCCAGCGTTCCTCCTCGCCACTTTGGCGGCAGACTTATAAAAAAAAAAAAAAAAAAAAAAATAAAAGATAAAAGAAAGAAAAGAAAAAAGACAAGTATGTGATTGGGGTGAGCCAAAACGCATCAGGTCCTCTCAGCCTCTTTTTGAGGATCTTTCCACTTGTTTTCGTGATGCTTGTTGATGGAAGATGGAATTGAGTCAGGTTAAAAACACTGGTGGAGAAGTGAGAGTTGCACCGACGCAATTATGACTACACCCATTGCTGCCGTCTACTTTGTTTTCCCGTGTTTCCATTTGGGGACTTGCCTCCGTTTCTATCAGGTACTTATGGGAATTCAGTGTCATTGTTTTCCCTTGGCTTGCTTGATTGTTTTATTGTCAGTCTGAGACTCTCTCTGTCGCCTGCTTATTGGCTGCTGGTGAAAAGACCAAGACAAACGCTGCCAAGAGGACTTGTGTTGTTATGTAATCTTCCTGTCTGGGGGGCTTTGTTCCCATTGCACGCACTGCTGGACCGATGCTAACTAACCCTAAACACTCCACAAGCCCTGTGCTCAGATACACACACACACGGGCTCCTCCTCACTGTAATCTTCGAAGTAGGTTAACCGAGGAAATAAAAGTACAGTAACAAAATAAGTACACATGGCGATAACTGGTGGAGGTGCTTTTATCCAAAGTGCATCACTGCGACCTCCCTGTCTACCACTCCTACACTGATGGCGGCAGCAGACCATGAAAGGAGTCTGGAATCCAACCAGGGACTTTCCAATCCCGGCTGATTGCTTTCCAATCCCAAATGTGGCTGCCAACGCGGCTTTTCAAGTCACAATACGTCTTTCAAACGAAGTAAGCATTCACGGTGGGGAGACGTTGTCTCAACAAATGTAACGCGAGCTCTCCCCTGAGCTCTGTGGAGCCTATTCTTATTTTCCCAAGGATATCGGTGAACATCGGAGGAGTCGCATATCGCATGCTGGAAGTGATTGAGATGACGACGCTCCGAGGATCCATAATCATCACGAGGCTCCATAATAATCACATGATCCAATGACTTCCGCTCGCTATCTGAGGGTCGCCATGAGACATAAATGCAGTGTTTGCCCTCTGCGGGTGCCGCCTGGTTCTAAATATAGCCGGAGGGAAAGCTTGGTGATGTCCGGGTGTTGATTTTCCGTTTTGTTTGTGAGTTGGAGCACTTGGACGAGAGAATAGACGAGCAGAACGGAACCCATCTTGCATCCGTTGCTTGTTAATCCCAATTTTTCCTCTGGGTTTGACCCACTCAGGAATAAGTTCGAAACCAGTTTGGCTATGTGGGGCTGCAGGTCTGGAGCCTGGAGCTTCTCCCACGGGCAGCAGACGGCCCCGCTGGCACAGCAACAACCAACTGATGGAAACCTCTCCAACAAGCTGGATCCACAATACTTTTCCCAACCTCTTCCTTACATTCACGACTGTGTCACTGTTCCTTCTGTGGATCAGCGTCCCGGCATGTTTCAATGATTTCTGGCCCTCCTCCTTCAGCTTGAGGGACTCAGCGGCCATCACCACAGGAAATGTTGCTCCCTCATAATATCCCGCTTTGTCCTTTTCGGCTGTTGTGACTTCATCAGTATGCACCGCGTAGCCGCACGCCTGCAACAACAGACAGTAAAAGTAGTGAAGTACCATACAGGGTCGAAAACTTGGGCGGCGCATACAAAGTGGCTCTCGTTTCGTTGCGTACTTTCGTCCCTGGAGAAATGCCAGTCAGGCTCTCCGGTGTCTGTCAAGAGATGAATGCTCAATATGAATTATTGTACCAAAGTTTGTCCGGCAACCATAAACCAGTAATACATTTTCTGTGATGTGCAAAAAATCCAAAGGAACAAATGTGCCGATGTTGTTGAAAGTCATCCTCGGGGGAGGTAACAGGAGAGTTCTGAGGCGGGGGAACAATAAGACAATATCTCCTTTTATTCCGTCTCACACCTCTAATTTTCATCGATTTTAGTCTCGTCTCACAGCTGTCGCCAGGTTTCCTGTGACACAGCGGCTGCAGCTTATGGCCGCCACATCACAAATGTATTCCTTGGTGACTTTTGACTGCCACTGATCAACTCAAGACTGAACATCAAGACACAAGTACGTCTCGAGAAAATGTCTCCTGGTCGTATCATCACATCATATCAGTCTATCCATGTCTAAGAGGAGCAATCCCAGTTGTTGTTGGTAATTACCGATAGGCAACAATAGAGCTGTAGGACTCCTCGTCCCCTCCCTGCCCCCCTGGCTCCACGCTCCCTTCTTCCCCGATGCCAGGCAAATTTCCCACAACTGTTTGTGCAGCCAGGTGGGATGTGAGAGAGGGAAATACTTTTAAAAAAGAAAACGATGCTCTGTTCTTTGCAGCCGCCGTGTTTGGAGAGGTGCTCCGCTCACTCGCTAACTCGCTCGCTCGCCGCCTGTCTGGGCCTGTGGAGAGACGCTTAATAATTTATAGTGGGAACAGGAGGGCCAGAAAGAGTGGGAAGAGACAACAGATCGGAAAAGAGAGAAGGTGAGTGGGAGGAGAGGTGAATACTTTATCCTTCTATTTGTGTGGGTGTGTATGTTTGCCTGTCAGTGTGTGTGTGTGTGTGTGTGTAAGGATGGAAAACAGGTACTTATAACATGTCCACAACCTCGAGATCCCGGACCTGTAGTGTGACTGTCAGTGACAGTGACTGTCAACTGTCATCGCATCTGGGTTCTGGTTCCGTTTCGATGTGTCTAAGTATTACAAAGAATAGGATGTCTGGACTGGAAGGGAAAGGGTGGGAGAGAAAGAGAAAGAGAGGGTAGGAGGAGAAAAGAGAGAGGGAGGGAGAGAGGGACATGGATAAGGTAGATATCTTCAGATTAGGTACGGTAGGTGGGACGGTAGGTGGGACGGTAGGTACTGTAGGTAGGTACCTACGATTGTTCGATCGATCGAGCGATCGATGTCTATCTAGATAGAGTGACCTCACACTCTTCTCTCTTGCCTTTGAGCTTTGAATTAACACGGATCTGGACAGAGAATTAGAACCACTTGCCCAGAAACACTTGGGCCTGAATTCGTCATAAAGCAGCAGGTGGAGGTTCATCCGAGAGGTGGCGCGGCTAATGCAGCCTGGCAGGCAGCCACCAGCCTTACACAAACAAAGGAATGAATCGAAGGTGACACTCTACAATAATTGAAATTGTGTTTTACAGTGCTGATTAAGGTGTCCAGAAACACGCGCACGCGCACGCGCACACGCACACGCACACGCACACACACACACACACACACACACACACACCTCAGCCGAGGGGCACCCAGTGTGAAGGTGGTTGGAGGGTGTAAACAGTTGTTATTCTGGGGTTTATTACCTGTCCTTTGCAAAAGGACAACACAGAATAATTAACCTGGACATAATTAGTCACTACACACGGACAGACACACACCACCACCCCCCCACACACACACATCCTCTCATTGTCTCTATTATCTCTCATTGCTCCCTGACCATCCCATCTCCCCCTTCCCGCTGTAGTTTATCCCTCAGTACTTTCATCCCTGGCAAACCTTTGTCTCCTCTTCAGCTCTAATGTTTCTGTTCCAAGCAGAAACATTCTCAGCTTACCTCTTCACGTATTTTCCTTGTCTCAGAGACGGTATATAATGGGGTGGACAAATGCTATTAGATTTTGAGAGTGCTGGATCCATTTTGGCTGTCCTCTCAGATGACAGTCAGGTGAGGCTCGCCCTGGTTGCTCACTTTGCTAATGGTGAACACATTTCCACATACGTCAACCACGACGATGGAAGAAAGAAATTCCAATTATATGTATGTGCGCACTTGCTTTCAGACAAACTGTCGACAAAGACATCTGTACAACAAAGTAAACAATGAACAAAGGAATCTTTGACGTTAATGCTCATGTTGCACTCAAACATTGTAACTGGGGAAAATCCCCCCAGAATACATATTCCATGTATTTGGAATATGTATTCCTGCTGAGTACTGTGACTGCATGTGGAAATTCACCGTCCTTTCCCTTTGAAAAGGATTTCCTGACAGCGAGGTGCAGCTGCTGCACAGTTTTGTGTAGGAGCCGGCGTCAGGATTTGGAGTGACGGTGTTAAAAGCTGCAGTAAGTGTATGAAGGGTTTTTTTAATATTCCAGCTTCTTCTCCTCAGTAAATATTTACGCTTGGACGGCTGCTAATGCCGATAGAATTTCTATCAATACCAACGTTTTCCGCATCCCTGTGCACGCTGAGGAATAACAAGCCGCGGCAGGACGAGGCGTGCATACTAAAGCTCTTTACGCTCGATCCGTGCGTCCTCAAGCTCCATCTCCGCTTCTACCGCCCCCTCTTCCTCTCTAACCTTCTTTCGATTGGAGCCCTCCATCTTCTCCCCGCAGAGCGCCTATATTTTCAACTTATCCTGCTCCTCCTCGAGCAATTTCATTCTCCTCCCCGCCCATCTCCCTGGGCCTGGTCTCCTCTTCGACCCTCAGTAGTGTCCCTCGGGGTGAGGCATGGGAGGACGCCGCTGCCCTTGGATCTCAAGAGCACTGCCAACATCTGTGCCAGGGTTGCGGCTTCAGTGCGGAGGAAGGTGAACGACAGCGGCACCAGAGATTCGCTGCCCAGCAAAAAGAATGAAGCGAAGGCCACAATTGCCACTCATGCTGCTTTTGAGCCAACAATTATCCATTGATTTGTAAAAATCATGGTGATCAGGACATCGTGGCATCAAGATAAGATGGGACAATATGAGGGAACATCACTGCCACAGAGAACGCTGAGGTACTTCACAAGGTGTACATGGGGATGGAGGAGGGCCCAAATACTGGAAAGGAGTGTGCGGGAAAAACTTAATTTAATATCTCTCAAAACACACAGTACAAAACCCCAAACCCAAAGGATACGACACAAAATAGGAAACTAATAATGACAAACCAAGGCAGAGCTGAGAGGCATGGATAAACAGAAAATGAGACCCAGACGGCATCTGATAAGCTTGAACAAGGAGTGGAACAAGGAAAAATATAATGTCCAACAACGCGTGACAGGGAACAAAGACGGCAACATAATACGAGGATACATACTGGGGCCAAGGCAGACTGGGAACCAGGAGCGTCAGCGGAACATGAGAAAAAAAAAACAACCAAAGAGAACCACAACATACACTCTGCAAACAGACATAAATCTTTAATTTCCTGCATCGCCAGATCAACGGACCAATGAAGTACCTACCAACCTACAGTACCTAAACCAGACACAGGTGCAACACATCACAACAACTCAAGGCAACATGACAGCCGTTGACTTAAGTGCCAGCAAATGCAGGAACAGTGGGTATCCCAAAAAACCCCACATGCCATACAGGCTTACGAGGAAGAGGAAACACAGGGATGGGAGGAGAAGAAGATTCTTGCCCTTCGGCTGCCGAGAATTAAGGACAGTCTTGGACGAACCTCTGAGCCACCCAACCGCCCAAAGTTCGCCACAGTGCCGCAGTTGATAAATTATCTTCTTGACATGAAAGAGACACTTCCATAAATCCTCGTGTCCTTGATCAAACCAAGGCAACCAGGAGTGAAACTGGATTCTTCAGCTCCGTAGACAGGGACACTGTCCATGACATCACTTAGACTGATTATTGTGCGTATAAAGAAATACTACAAGATGTTAAGGGGTCTATATTTCAGGATTTAATATACACAAGAGGCCATCATTCACACCTAAAAAGGTGAAAAAAAAAATTTCTCCATACATTGCCGACTTCCTGTTGAGACTGAGGGTGACAAATATAAGATTTGTGTGCTTATGCAGAGGTTTATTACACAAAATATACTGCAATGTGAGGTAAAAATTGGATAAGATGATCATAAATCTTTAAAAAAAAAAAAAAACGATGACAAGGCCTTGAGAAAGTCAGTAAGATTAAAGATTAATAGGTCGAGGACTGATCTGCTTCAGGAGTTTATATTTGCTATGCAGAGCAGCAGGCTGGAATGAGTCCTTCAGGGACTTCAACCGTTTGTGTCTCGGAGTTCTTTTCCCTGCTGACGAAACCTCTCGACTCCGCGAGTTGGAGAACCTGATGCCATCCTGGCTTGAAGATCACGCTTAATTAATCAACACAGATCACCCACATGCTGAGAGACTGTAAAGCTTTGGAAGACTCTCCTGTCCACCGTTTATTCCCAGCTTTGCTCATGTGCTCCGATACTCTTGGTAATGGTGCGTAAAGCCCTCAGACTGTGTGCAACATTGTAAATCATTGTGAGTCACGACGCGCCATCTCTTTCCTGAGGTCAATGTGAGAAAGTCGATAAAGCCTACGACCCATGTCGTCATCTTCATCTTCTGTTCCTCCCCATATATGCAGATTCTTGCATCATAAACTTCTCCATTTAAAATGGCGCCAGAATTACCTCACCTGAGAGCAGGAAATAGCTTTCAGGAGAAGATTAATAGGCCGTGAGGACCCGATACAGTAGATTCTCGTGGGTGAATTTAGCTTGTGGTTTAGCTTCATTTGAATTTAAATTAAAGCAGAAAAAGATGGAGGGGAAGTGGAAAAGAATGTTTTCAGGTGAAAGGATTTGGATTTGATGAAGATGTCACTCAAAAAGGCAGCTTGGAGGCGATAGGGGCGCTGACCTCAATCTATGCAAGGCAAAGTGTGTGTGCGGGCGCGCGCGCGTGTGTGTGTGTGGCGAAGGTTTCCTACAAATGGGTGCGTCAAAATTTGTTTTGCACGTGCTTGTGTGCGTTGTGAGTCACTGGAGGTTCCCTGTCAGCCGGTTGCAATGTGGAGCTTTGGCTCTACGCGGAGAGGCAGCTGTGTGTGTGTGTGTGTGTGTGTGTGTGTGTGTGTGTGAGAGAGAGAGGGGGGAGAGGAGGAGGAGGAGGGTGTGCGTTTCGATGCTGCGTTCGTGACCTCACATGCCAACTAGTGAGCAGGGAGAAAGAGAAAAACCCTGCAGAGCAATCATGAGGCAAAAAGGGCCAGGGACACACAATCAGATGAATGAACACACACGCGCGCGCGCACACACATACAGTATACACACATATACACACGCATACAAACACCAAGTCTGTATCTGAGGCTGGGAACATATGGTCAAATAACAGAAAGTGGAAGCTGCTACATCTTATGAGGGAAGCCAGATGTGGCTCAGTGACAAGCAGGATAATTTACTTAGTGCTGCCCTGCTGTTAAACACAGAGAAGGAGGGAGGGAGAGAGAGAGAGGGAGGGAGAATCCAGTCTATCCATCTACTATCCAGGGTCTATCCATCCATCCATCTGTTCATCCATCCTCCGACCAGCCCCTCCATCCATCCGTCTGTTTATCTATTGCCCATCATCCATAAATCTATCGGTCTAACTATCCATCTATATATGTCTGCATATCCATCACCATTCATCCATCCATCCATCTGTCCTTCCATTCATCCATCCATCAACCCATCCATCCATTCATCTGTCCATCCGTCCATTGACCGTCATCCATCCATTGATCATCTTCGTCAATCGATCCATCCACCAGTCCACCCATCCATCCATTTGTCCTTCCATTCATCCATCCACGCATACATCCATTCATCCCTCCATCCATCCATTGATCATCTTCATCCATCCATCCGTCTGTCCATCCACCCACCAGCCCACCCATCCATCTGTCTGTCCATCGACCATCATCCATACATTGATCATCTCCATCCATCCATTCGTCCATCCACCCACCCACCAGTCCACCCACCCATCCATCCATCCATCCCTCCATCCGTCCATCCGCAGTGGACTG
This sequence comes from Carapus acus, assembly GCA_900312935.1. NCBI lineage: Eukaryota > Metazoa > Chordata > Actinopteri > Ophidiiformes > Carapidae > Carapus > Carapus acus. The sequence goes on along the minus strand of OMPJ01037880.1, from coordinate 6,142 downwards.
TGACGTGCCTGTTCTCGTATCTCAGCTGGATTTGCCTGCTCAGCTGTGAGCAGCTGAAGCACACTGAGCAAATTAAAGTCTGACCACAAACTGAACCTGAGCCCTCTGAGGGTTCCTGCTGGCCTCGCTTGGTCCCGCTAATTAACTTGTTGTGATTCATCGCGAATGGGAGCCACGTACCTGGAACATGAACGGAGAGCAAAAGACTTTCACAACTCTGTCTGTCTCTGTCTTTGCATAAATCCAAACATCAGCTGTCTGCTTAGACACAGCAGAGTGACCCCAGCGCTCTATTTTGAGCTCTTTGATGCGTATCAGCTTGAGCATTTCCCCCCACATGACTCCCACGATCCTCCTCTGTGCATACGTACGCCAACCACGCAGATGTTTTTGGCCCAAATAAATATTTCATGATATTTACGATCTGACACGGGGGAGGCCCCCTGATCTGCTCCTCCACTTTGGCCTATCAGCAGACCTATTTTCTCCTTCTCTCTGTGAAGTTATTGTTAGGTTCACTATCAACACAACAACAAACGCGAGTCTATATGTTTATATATGTATAAATCTGAGTGTGATGAGAACAGAGCTAATCCCTGAGCGGCAACGATGGCGTGTCTGAGGCGTGTGAGCAGTTTGCACACACAATTTCCTTTGCTGTATTGTTTCCCTCTTTGTTTGCATTTTAATCACGTGTCATTAATTTATGTCCATCTTTCCTTTTGCGTAGCCACCATAAGTACGCGAGCATCCTCGTGTTTATTAGTCTCTCTTTACACCTGATTGTGCCTCGGTGAGCGCCTCTCGCTGCGCGGGGTAACAATTCCCCCTGTGGGCAAACTTGTGGAAAGCTTTTGCACATGAATATTTTGACAAATATTATTGCAGTATCGGAAAACAACCACATTGTCAAAAAAAAAAACTGATTATACTTGCATGTATTACGCTTTGTATGCTACTATGACAAATTACTGCCTGAATGAACAATTGGACCACAAATGGCCTGCATTTCCACTTTTCCACTGAATTTCTTTGATGCCAAATCTTTGACTGATACTTAGAAGATTTACTACTCATAAAGTTAAGAGTGTTTTGTTTGTGTGAGAAAGAACGGAATAGGCAATCAGATGTTTTTCACATTTCAAAGCAGTGTAGTTCCTTGAGAGGAGAAGCTCTCCTGTGTGTCACTTATAGTTATATTTATATTTATACACTTGTTGGCTGGTGTGTCTGGCTCCTGTGTGACATCAGCAGCGGTCGTCCTCCCTCCATGTAATGTGAAACTCGGTAGACTGCATCATCCCTCATGACAGACAGCACCTACACTCCCACACGCACACACACTTGGCAATGCACTACAGCACACACAAACGCAGGCGAGGAGAGCCTCACGCACACACACACCGGGCTCTATATGAGAGAGCGGGAGAAACGTTTGCCAAAAGCCGAACCTCTCGCCTCTCCTCAATAAAATGACTCTTTCAGCAAAACATGAGAGTGTAAAAACAGGAACGGTTTGGCCGTCTGTGGCCTCGCTCCTCCGATGGAGAAATGGCAGTTTCAAGTGTCAAGAAAGGCGATTCTGGCAGAGGAGCTTGAGAGGAAATTGTTCAGTTAGCCGCAGTTTGTCTTTTTCACACACACACACACACACGAGCAACACAAAAAGAGCATAAATTGGACGAAACACGGGGCCGCACGGCGTAACAAATTCCATACTGCTGAGTGATTCGCACAGGTCAGCGCCTGCAGCGTTTCTTTGTCTCAGGTGGTGTGTGTGTGTGTGAGTGTGTGTGTGCGCGTTAAGCGTCTTTACGTTTCGGCCGCTGGTCTGTTAAACACATTGCTGTCGGCTCATCGCGACGTCCTTGGACCAGATGAGCCCATCCATCCTCGCGCCGCCCTTTCCGGGGCGTCCGCCATCTGGACGTTTTCAGGCCAGCGCGGGCACCGCGAGACGGGGGACAAATGTTTCACCTCCCGCCCTCAATTTTTCAACGTCAGAAATCCTCGACGCTTGATCGGCGGTGAGAGTGGGGGAGCGACGGGCGGGTAGAGGGGCGGCCATTGCTGATCGAACCTCTGTGAAGGCTCAACCTGGCGTTAACTTGTCTCAATGGGCTGGACAAGGATGCAATGGTGGCAACGCCATGTCTGTTGGGGGGAAACTGGCGCAGAGACGGCAACAAATGGACCTGCTGCTCTCTGACAGCGGGGGAGTCGGGGGGCTTCAAACACTGCAGAGAGAAGGGCAGAGTGTCAGTCGTCTTTCTCCAAGGGTGGAGAACTGTGGCCCGCCTTGTTGTCATGCGACCCACTGATGAGACTGAGGCAGTAATTTTCCTCTTTACTTGAGAACTACAACTGATTATGCAGATGACTCTGACTGAATAGATGGAAATAGAAATCGAGGTGAAACACAAGCCAATGATGCGTGGTCAGCAGGGACACTCTGGTCATTTGGCTGCGAGAGAAATAGAGAGAGAGAGAGAGAGAGAGAGAGAGAGCGTGTGTGTGTGTGTGCTAGCAGTGATGTGGCTCTGCTACAGCCATAAAGTCAGTTCAGGCCAGAATGTTTCATTCCTGGGGTTTCACTCATAAGTTTTTTCTGGCAGGTTGAAGGCTAAG
>OMPJ01037873.1:0-13453 GCA_900312935.1 Carapus acus | reverse complement strand
AGACTGCCAACACATTCTAACCCCATTCATTCATATTAGCTGCTTTTCACCCTGCTTATGCTGAGAGTCTCCATTTCCAGGTGTACATTTTTTTCATTACAGGGGGAATTGAAAAGGAGATGGGGACTACTTTCTGCCTTTCTCTCGCTGATGGCTTCATGCATTTCAAGAGGAGCTTTGTCACCATGGGAATTAGCACACCGTGCATGCACCCTGCCGGCTCGCCCAGGCCGGGCGCCGCCTTTACTCAGTGTTCACCCAAGACGAAAGGAGAGAGACGGCAAAAAGAAGTGACGGGACCCTGGTGAGGAGAGAAGATGGACCATGAAAAGGGAATCTTGTCACGTGTGCAGTGGGTAACAAGAGGAATTCTCTGGAGAGGGGAGGAAATCGCTCCAATCCCAGTGAAAATATGTAGTGCAGCGAGTGTTAGTAAACATATGTAGGTTTGAATTATTCCTCATGGGACGTCTGGGTGTGTTTAACCACAGAGCCCCTCCACACACACACACACGTGTACATGCCCACCATACGCTTTAGCATTCATGCTGCAGCAATGAGAGACAGTCGCCTGCAGTCAGGGTTCCTACTTATTTGGGTGCCGTGTTGCAGGAGGCAGCAGCCGTCAAGAAGAAAAAAGGTTCCTGCTAATCCTAACAACTCCTCAAATAATGAGGATGGGCTGCCAAGAGGGAATTTAACAAAGGATTCACTCCTGTATCTCTGTAAGGTTGCCATTTTGTCTAATGTCCACGAGGACATGGTGGGAAATGCACCAAATGGACAACAACAGCCACCCAGCCAACCACTCCCAACAGGTCCTTTAGCTCTGGTTCTACTCAGCTGGCGTGTAACAGTTCAGACCGCAGTTTGCAACAATCAGCAAAATGAAGAATGAGTCAGCAACAAAATCGCATCGACAAGCAAAGAAAAAAATGTCAAAAATAGTTGGACAAAGCGACCAGTCATTGGGCGGTAATATGTTAAATGCTGTTATTTGTGCAGCTAATGGTGATCTGGAAACTAATCTCAGTTTCAATCACTTCACTAAAGGGTGCAGGATCAATTTTAGATCAATGGCCATCCGTGATTGCAATGAGGGAATAATAGGAATTTGTTCTCCAGCTGGCAGGCCTGTTTTTCACACAGGTTTAAATCCTAAATTCACTTTTGGTCTACTTCAAGAAACATTTTTTTTAATCATTTTTTTAACCATCAAAACCCTAACCCTAACCCTAAATCATCTTTATCAAAATTTTTATCAGTCACAAATCATTGACCAAAACTCGACAGCATTTGCCCTAATAAGCGTCAAACAGCAAATTGCTGAATTGCCAACCGTCTGTCCAGAAGGCACTGCATCACCCTATTTTCTTGTTTGCCTTCCTTTGTCCCTTTCAAGCCCATATGACACGTGATTGAAATAAAAGAAACATCAAAGTGCACTATTAGATGTCGTCTTTTTTTATCAAATGTCTCTGAAATTTTTAATTTAGCATCATGACGCAGGTGCAAAGGTTGGAAAATGTCACGTATTTGCATAATGGCTTTCTGTTGTCATGACGTTTATCGGTTTCCCTTTTCACGGTTTGACAGAGCAATTAGCAACTGTAATCCAGAATGAATGAGCAGATTATGGCCTGGTTAAACTCGCAGTCCTCAAACTTTGTCCCCCATTCTGCGGTCGCAGTGGATCGTCCCTCACGCTGCATTTGGAAGTGTAAATCCAGAAAATCTGTTAAATAGGCAAAACATTTACGGCCCTGTGCTGAATGCCGCCCTGCCTCCAGCCTGCACCCTCATATCAACACAGCCCGGTCTAATCTGTTGATGCGGAGTGACTTTACATTCATCCGGCATTGGCATTATGCGAGTGAAAAGCAGGAAGTGCTTTGTGGATTTATCTGCGACTCCCACGCAGTTCTTGGCTTCTAATTTTCTGATAACAGCGGTGGAACATGAGTCTGGGTCGTGAAAGACACAAATCAAAACTAGAATGTGCAATTACAGCAGCATGAAAGTCTGCAGCTCGCTCAGAAGGCAGGACCACAATCCAAACCTCCACAAAAGCCCGGCAGTATTTCCATCAGACCGGGTTCCCCGTAGTGCGACCGTATACGCAGGCAGCGGCGGTGGCGGCAGCGGCAGCTGCAGATGATGTGTAGATTCCAAGAATTATTTCTCCCTCTTGTTGTGTATTGAAGCTCGTCTCCGACACCACAAAGGCTCAACTGTGGAATCCTGCGAGAGCAGAGGCCCGCAGTTGCTCCCCGGCAGGACCACCGCTTATCTGGGGATACAGTCTGTTCTAATGTCCGACTAAATCCACACAGATTAGCTCTGACCAGGAGTTAAACGAGTCACCTTCAAAGCCTCTGCAGATTAGAATCGGTTGCTGCTGCGCTAAAGGTGTCGGCGAGGGCACGCTGTGCGCCCCACAAAGCTGGAAGCAGATCACAATTTAGATGCAAGGGGGCGCTCGCTGTGAAGCGATGGATGGCGGCTTGATAAGAGGGAGATGATGGAGAATGTGGAGGGGAGGGGTCGGGATATCTATAACTGTTTTTGTTTTGTTTTGTTTTTTTTGTTTTTAAATATCACCTTGGAATGGTAAACAATCTTGTTTGTTTTTGAAACTTTGTCGCTCTGCGTTGGTGAAGAAAGTGAGTATGAGATTGAAGCTTGTTGGAGTCTTCATCTCAACTCTACTTCTATTTGGTGTTCGTCCACTCTGTCCCCCTAATGCTAAGGCAAAACTGTGGACAGACACCTTTGCAGTTCCTGTTTGTAGTTACTTATTGATCCTTTTGTTTGTACCATTTGCACTTGCACGTGCCCATTTACTCCATTTATGTTGAAAACAAGCAATGTTGTGTTGACATGAATATCTTGGTCTCCCTCTGTCCCCTTAAACTCAGGCATTTGTCCCACTTGGGTGAGAACACAATGCCGTCAAACACGCGTTTGCGCGTTGTGACACATCAAACTTGGTGATGTCACTGCACGGGAGCAGTCAGGGGCCAATCGGGACAAAGCGTGCATATGTGACTGATCTGTCTTGTCGAATCCATTTGTACGTCACTTCAATGCACTGAACGATTTCATCCTCCCGTCTCCGAGTGCAGACAAGGTTAAAGACGGCGTAAAGACAATGAAAAGGTTGAACACGACATTCTCAGTAAAGTGGCTGTTCGTGTCCGGCCCCCCGATGAGTTATAGGAGTCGTCGTGTGTGCGAAGAAACAAGCCTGCAGCCACATTGGCTAGAGGGAGAGCAGCTGTTAGCGGTTCTACTCCAGGCTTGAAGTTACCGCAGTGTCCTTCAGCAAGACGCTACACCTGGATGCTGGCACCGGATTCATCAAATGAAAGAAGTGCCTGGGAAAATAATTACCAAAATGCAAGCGGAAAAAATGAGCTGTTTTGGGGCCACTGGTGATTTATGGTAAATTCCCATAGTTTCTCTGTTTCAGGGGAGGAGACCTCAGCACTCAGGGACTTTCCTGCAGATGCAATGAGAAATTGTGTTGTCACAGCCCTCAGCATTTCATCAGCAGGTGGAGTGGAAGCTTTTCTGCAGGTATCAGCAGGTTCATTTTCAGACTTTTTAGGAGTTTCTCAGAGACCGTAAAAAAAAACAATTCTTGGTTCATTTTATACACATTGGCAGAGCAAGTTTACAACCTGTGGCTAGCAGAAGCATACACGGGCGGGAGAGGGACCGGGCTCTCCATCACGGAGGACAGCTGCTCCAGCGGTCGGAGGATGTTGTTTTTGACACTTGGTTCCGGGACCATCCTGCCCCACGAGGTTTCCGCAGGTCAACGGTGACAGCTGCTCTTCGCCGCAAACTGTTTCACAGGTTGTCAGCGACCAGCTTTGTCGCTAACAGGATCAAAATGGAGGCAGACGTTGGCGCTGAGCCTCCCGTCTGCCTCTTCTGCCTGGAGCTCCGTGTGCGAGCCGAGGGTCTTTGGTGCAACGAGGAGTTCGGGTGCTACGCAGACTTTTCCTGGAACTGATCACCACTGAAACTTAACCATGTTTCCACGGTAACAGCGGCAGCTTGGATGAATTTGAACGCCAATATCAACATGTTACACACACATTTGGGTGAGGATCCCACTTTTTTTTTAAACGTTCCTGGCTTCGTCTGCAGTCTTGCCAGGCTTTTGCTAAATGACCACTGTCTCTCCAGCAATTATTGATTGCCTCAGTAATTGTGCTGTTAATTACATTAGATGAGGACTGCCTCCTCGCTCATTTCTGCTCTACTCTCCTGTAATGAGGAATTGCCGTATTTCAAATATGACTGATGTTGTTTGCCATCAGCTCCTTAATCCTGCGCAGGACTCTTCAGCTATATCACCAAATTATAAATTACCAGTCTGCTAATGGATACTCATGAATAATCCAAGATACTGAGACCTCCACTAGTTAGTCGTTGAGTGCGCACATACGTGGAAGGTTCTACTTTCACATCAGGAAATAATGCACATTTGTAATATTCCGTCGTGGGCAATCGGCGCCTCGTGAGGCTATCCTCTTGTTATTGAAATTTTTAATCACCGGTAAACATGTTGTGAGCAATGGAAAAATAATGAAGATTAAGTCAGGAAGAAATTGAGTAGGATTTGAATTAAGCGGCTGACACTCCTACACTATGTTGGTGTGCAACATTAATCATTATGATATAAGAAATGCCCTGAAGCCTGCTAAACACTTCATCCTTGCTGCTTGCAATGTTTCCATTGCAGCTCTAATTTGCAGAAAGCCCACAGGGCCTCCATTGGCCCGTTCTTTGCTAACGAACAGAAGACAATATTACAGCTCTGCCCCCTCTCGTGCCACACAAATGTGTCTCCTGCGTGTGTGCAGACGTGTGATGTTTTTGAGTGAACGTATGTGAGATTGTCCACATATTAACATCCGTTAAACAAAATGATACTGATAGCGAAAATGATGAGGTTTACTCCCATTTGGAGCTTTTTGGCTGGAAGGTTTCCTCGAGATATTTCCTGATAATATATAGATTATTCAACATGGCAGCCAACATGAGAGGATAGAGGTCGGTAATATCAACAATGCTCCCCTGAATGAGACTCTGTGGGTTTAGATTCTACTTTCATGTCCGATTTGCTGCTTTGCTGAACATGTGCTTTGACTATTTATGAACTTAACAAGTTTGAAAAAGTTTGTTATTTACGATGTGTTCGAAAAATAGCGCTGAGGCCAAAATTGTCACCAGGAGCAAGTGCTTCCTTGACAAAGATTACAAGAGTATAAGTAGTTTTTGCCCACTAATGCTTGATTGTCCAAGTAGAAAAAAAATTATTTTTCTTTACCAAGTACGCAATTGTTGTTGGTGGTTGGTGCATAATCAAGGGAGCACACAAATTGCTGCTTAATTTCTTGGAGTTTTACGGCGACCCCCATTAAACAGTCATGTTTACCAATTTTGCAGGTGATTATAGAGAGGAATTAATTAGTTTTTGTCCAGATAAAACCTTTAATGGCCAATATCTGGAGTCTTATCATTAGAGACAATGGCAAAGTTACTATCAGGGGAAATTAGCTTAAGATTATTGCCGTGTTGGTCGGTCGGCACAAATTAGGGGGGGTAACTGCCGATTTTAAGAAGGAAAGATCAGGACAGTCTGCTCCCCATATTCACTACATCCATTTCAATTAGCCCGGAAAAGTAATGTTGAACAACATGACCAATGGCAGAATTCCTGCAAAAAGGCAGAGCCGTAATGTAATGAAACGAGCTGACATCCCCAACGAGGTCAACAAAATCAATTTGAAGCAGGATGCACACTTAGAAAGAGTAAAACCACGGCAAGCATCAGTTTGGACAACGGGCAACGGGCGGCCATTCGTCCTTGTCTGGCTGCGCTCAGGCAGCAGAGGAAAACATTAATCCTCAACTCGGAATTCTGCAGAGAATTCTACAAGAGTTGGACGGGGAGATTAATGTTGAGTTTTTGTCTCAACTGTGTTAAACTTGATTAAAGCCTTTTCTGCAAACTTCATTACTCGCTGATTTTCCACTAACCCTTAAACTCTACCAGACTATGAATAAAGTTTACGCTTAGCATGGAATGTTAAATATTCCATTTTCTGAATTCATGATGTTGATCTGAAACTATTGTTCTCCACCTCCACCAAGAAACTGTAAAAGGAAGCCAGCTAGTCTTCAGACATGGCTTTCGAGCTGGTTGTAAACAATTGAAAAAAGTGCAGAAAGTGTGGAATGCGCAGTAAAAACATCTTTAGATAAAATGCGAAAAAATACTTTTGTGAAATAGGAAGTTAAGGTCAATTATAATCAATTTCTGCCTCCCAAAAAAGGCAAAGAGAACACACCAAATTAAAAAAACTGATGGCATAAAGGTGTAAAAAAGGTTAACAGAAACGTATGACTGTGCAGTTTCATAGTCTAGTTAGTATTTTGTATTCTACATGCTTCAGAATTTTTGAAAAGCCATTTCAACAACATATCCCACCATTTATTCATCATTCTCTCATCTGCTTGGCAGTGCACAGAAGCCATAACGATGCCCACCTGACTTCACTTTGCTGATTAATGAGCAGCTGATGCGATCAATATCCAGCTTTCAACGCACTCGTTTTTTTTACCGTTTCATAAATCCCTACTTTATCAACCTAAATCACGACTTTTGTCCAGTCATTAGTTCAAATTAGCTGCTTGATGTTTTGTGTGAGAGTGTGTGTGTGTCTTTCAAAGCACTCCAACTCATAGATGTTTGCTAATGAGTTTAAAATGAAATGTCAATACAAAACAGCAGATAAACACCCACCGCTAAACAACCCACGCTCACAAAAAATAAAATTTGTCGTTTTCCACCAACCCGATTGGAATATGTCAGACACAAAACCGCGTTTGCACCGATGAACCCGACACACTCCTGACGTGCAGGTTGGCTGCTTACATGTTCTGAGTGCGTAAATGGGGCCAGGGCCTTTGCAAAGCATGTTGGGTAAAGAGCTGGGCGGTGCAAATGCACCCATTGACCATTGAAATGCTTTCAGAGGGAAGAAAAGCGTAACAGCTGCAACAAAGCTGAGGCAAATTGGTGTAAAAAAAAAGAGAGAAATAACACAAACACACAGCAAGTAGCCTTCTGGCAAAGAATATCGAAGAGGCAAATAATATTGACATTTACAAACCTGGTTGTCCTTGTGCCGCTCACGCTGCAGTGAGTAATGAGTTGATCATTGATGGAGTTTGGTAATCGGTAGCAGTGAGTGACTGAGAGCTGAGATACATATCGATAAGTGGCCACTTGAGGCTGCCTGTTAATGATGGAGAACCAGGAGGAGTCGATGAAAAAGGAGGGACGGCCTTATATTGTTGAGGTGATTCTGTTTGGAAAAATTGAAAATAATTACAATGATAATAATTAGCATGTGTGTACGCTAGGTGTGTGTTGAGTCCCCATGTCAAAGCAGGTGGACTCGTTATCTACAGTACGATATTTTCAGCCCCTTCTACAGCGATACTGATGTGTTCTTGCGGAAGACACTGAACCCACGACTGCTCCCAGAATATTTTGCCACCTGGCTTCATCCGCATCCTCTGTTCCTCAGGTTTGGTAGCGCCGAGTACCAACTTGAGACATCGAAATAAAACATATACTGTGCGTGCACATTTGCAGCTGTACTTCTGAGAGTGTGAAGTGTGTGTGGAGAACCTAGTGTGACAGCAAACACGCTGCAGGTGAAGGCGATGTGCTTCAGCGCGTAAACAAATCCAAACAAACAGAACCGTATGGATCACATGATAAGAATGTTATTGTCAGACCGACTCAAAAGTGCCAAACGGAAAGCTTCCCTGTGACGGCGCTGGCATCAGGTGCCCTGCTCTCTCCCTCTCCTCTCCTCCTCTCCTCCATTCACTCTCTCCCTCGCAGTCATTTCCTCACCGATTTGTTCCGCCGTTCCAAGGCTGAAAGGTTCTCGACCCCGAGCATTACACTAAAAGCAAACCCATGTTATTTGAAGTCACATTCCCGACCCCGACAGATAAATTTAACAATTTGTCCCTGTGCTTGACGAGCTCCCAGGCAGCGCCAGTGCGCACCGCGACCCACGGCAATAACCAGGAGAGGCCCGGAAAGGTGACCTCCCAGAGTGGCGCCCTCGCATCAGCCGTGCGTTGTCAGTGAGAGGCGATAATTGTATACTCGGCTGGATTCTTTGTTGTGCCCAGGAGGTGGCAAGTGACAAATGGGATATGTTTCCTTGTGGAAAAAGGGAATGACAGCGGTTTGGGGACATGGACTCGGCCCTCCTCTTCCTCATCATACCTGACACATTTCATTCCATTAACGAGATTAATGTGTAGCTCTGTAAACAACAAGGACGACTTCTTGCTAATGGACGCTGCCCGCTGCAGACCTGATCATAGCAGGTTATTGTTAAATCATCGATGATGTGAGCTGACGCTTTCCAGGGCCGCAGCTCATTATCCACATGGCATAACATGCCGCATGCTAATGCTCCTGCAGCCCGGACAGAAGCGGCCTCTGGGGGGCTGCAGAGTTAGCAAGAGTAACAATAACAGGCACAGATCCTTTTGATCCAACAGCCTTTTCGGAGAAGTTGTGCATTCGTAGTTTCGCCCAAGTACCTTTCGTCCTTGAGAAGGTGGAGGTTGGACCCTGGAATCGAACAAGCAACCCTCTGGCGATCAGATGACGGCTCGGCGTCCGGAGCCAGAGGTGTCCAGATGGTACGGTGAGAGCTCCAGCTTCTGATTGGAAGGTCTCTCCCTCGGCCACCGCAATAGGGACTGGAATGAAAACATCTCGGTTTTTGTTACCGGGTCCCACTTCCAGGGGAGGCGCAGCCAAACCAGGACACGAGCATTAATAAACAGTGTTTTAGCGCTTTTGCTGTGTGTGTGATGGTGTCTATTGAGACAGCAGCATTAAAATATATTTTATCTGAGAAGCTGCGGCCAGTCCAAAACCTGCTTTTTAATACCAGAAAGAAAAAGCTGTGCTTTTCACTTTTTATTCCAGGCAGCTGTCCAGCACCTCCATTGTTTTATCAGTGGCCAGTGAGCAGCGAGCAGCTTTATTTGCTCAGAAATTTCACTTTTTAATCCTCTCCTGCTTGATGTGCATTAATTTAACGTCATAGATAGTTGGCTGAAATTAAAATACTGTCAGAATATGCGCCACCCTGAAATAAAATGTCATTTAATGCAGTACAGCCATTAACAAGGGAGCAGAGAAGGAGAGAAAAACCCAGCATCACACTGCAGTCATTTACATTCCTGTGAATTTACAGGCTCACCCGGGTTTCGCACACATTAACTTCAGATATGTGTGTGTGATCCTGATTGACAGGTAGTCCCCCTGCGTGTTATTGATGGGGCGAAATGGAGAAAAAAGACAAATTCACCTTGGGTTTTGACACAATGTTGCTGCCCACAGGAGGACACACACACACTCTTGCACACACACACCACACACACACTCAGAGGCCTCAACTGGCAGCGGCGGGATGCCTTTGAACCAGAACTCGAACAGCCCAGTGGTTCTGCTACTGGCTTGTACACGCAGAGTGTTAGCGAGTGCCTCTCCATCCTTCAACGAGGTTGGAGTGTCCTTGATGATGCTAATCCAATTAGCAACTAAAGAGCGCTTATCAGCTGCACACGCTGGAGTGGTGCATGTTGTGTGGGGCAGGAGGCAAAGCGGCCGAGCTTTTTTAGCTCTCTTTTCAGCCACAACATCCATCTCCAGTTCCACAGCCTTGTTGGTATCATCATCAGAGGTCTGCAGCCCGGGGAAAATGATCTGAGCGACCACAACTGGAGCCGCCGCTGAGAGTCGTTGTGATCGCTAATCGTGAGATACGAATGATACGCTCATCGTGCTCTGTTTTACTTTAGGTTCATTTCACTGATCGGCCAGATCTGACGCCTGCTGGTTCAATCTCGGCTCACTCCCAACGGCATTGTTGCCCAAAACTGAGCCTGGAGATTTGGGAGATTTCTCCTAACACATGGAATCCTTTGTGTCTCCAAGCCGTATTTCTATTGAAGATCCCTGTGACGGCCTTGTCGCTTGTCTGTCTCACCATCATAAAAGCCGTTGCTCGTGTGTCTGATCTTTCTTCTGTTTTTCTCCGCCTCAAAAGAAAATTGCATATCTCACTTTGCCGTCGTTCCATTAACGACTGTCAGATCCTTATTTTCAGTTTGCCATCTGCCTTTCAGTCCCGCCCCATCTGACCGCGGCCTACTCAGCGTGACGCTTTCCCATGTGCGGGAAGCCACACAATGGGCGGAGGTGCCGTCAGTAATGAAATGGATTGTAATGGAATCTGCCACGCTAATCCACAGCACAGCGAGCTGATGAATGAGCAGAAGCGACCCTGCAGCACATTTCGTCTGGCACATAACATTTACAAATGTAATGCACAAGTCCGGCTACGCCACGTTTGATAAAGACGCTAAATTGCAACTCAAAAACACCAGAACGAGCCATTACTGTAGACATGTAACTCGTCAAGTGGCGGCTCGCGTGCATGTAGCACGTATGAACGCAGCACAGCAACACAGCAGAGGAGTGAAGATTTCACACATACAGAAAAAGCGGCTATGACCCAATTAAACATCAGCTGTTAGCCGCGGTTGGTTTTTCTCACCTTGCTTCAAGTGTGTGTGTCGCGCTGAAATTGATACACGCTGAAATATTTAAAACCTCAGAGCTAGACAGACCCTGCAGGTGCCTGTGTTCTTGAGCAAGGCAGCGAACCTCTGAAGGAATGAATAGAAACAAATCAATATCACAACAGAGCAGAAATGGCCTGTGTGTGTGTGTGTGTGTGTGTGTGTGTGTTTGTAAGCGTCTTCTGTGTGGTGGTGTGAGGGGGCTGCGGGTGTCTGTGGAGATATAATGACAATCTAGGAATCTGCCATCACTCAAACATCCCATAATTTACCTTGACCACAGTGTTTTGAGCTGAGAATCAGTTCCCGTGGCGACGCTGCGCCACCACAGTGCCGTCTCAAATTGAGATTCTCCCTCCGCTCCTCCACATTTCTTCTGCCTGCGGAGGAGATGATCAGAAATTCTAGATGACATGTTCCTGCGGCAGAAGACAAAGGCAAAGCAGCGGCAGCAGCACCAGATCTGAGTCCTCTCACTGTGGGTCTTTGTCTCTGCGCACACACACGTGCACACTTGCACAAAGTGGCGCGTTGTCTCGCTGAGGGCACAGCGGTCAGTCTCCTCGTATACCTGACCGGCTTTGATAAAAACATGAACTGCGATAAAGTGACAGAGACTAAACAGCAGAGCAGACGATGTGAGGGAGGAGGGGGGATGTTACGGAAGACAAAAAGATTGAACAGCACGGCAAACCTGAAGCTTTGGGGGGTTATAAATCAGTGTAAAACGGACGGTCAAACCGTTTTCTTCCATCCTTTACGGGAGACTGGTGCCGAAAACTGCCAGCCTGGCTTTTCCCAGCCAAGGGAAACTTTTGGAGATTACTGAGCGGACCCAGCAGGGTTCAGGCGAACGGAGAGCAAGCACTCACCTTTCGTTCAGGGGTCACGGGCCGCCTCTGCGTGCGCGCTGCTCCCCCTCCGGACACAGCCAGCAAATCCGCCGTCCGGAAACAACGCCGGCCCGGCTTCTCGGGTTGTTTAACATTTGCTCCGGCTACATGCTTCCCTGCACACTTGGGTGTCGCTGCCAGTCCAAAACCTGATCCTGAAAGTACCAGGAATTGACTCAGATTTCAGGCCGGCACGTGGGTTTTGCTGAATGTGAGCGTGAAAAAACTGTCAAAATCTTTCAATTTACCCAACAAGGTGAAAAGTTCATCTGTGTTACGATACAGAGCAGAAGAGGGGGAATGTTCATCTCAATCAATTAGAGAATTTGTGGAATCGGATCTGTTCCGAATCAGATTTGAACATTTTGTGTATTGTGTACTGTATTTCATGATGTGTATGAAAATTCTTGAGGGGTACATGGCGCTTTTATTCATCGCAGATAAAGGATAGAAACAAGCAACGAGCACACGTTGAATATACACGATATGTAAATCATGTGTATATACATCTTTGTGTCTGAACAAAGCACATACAAATCCATGTGTTCAAATACAGAGAGAGAGAGAGAGAGAGAGAGAGAGAGAGAGAGAGAGAGAGATCCTTGGGGCAAAGATAGAGTGACCGTTGAGAGGGTGGCGCTGTGTCTGTGTTGTTTACTCTAATTAAAACGTTCCTTAGCTTACAGGATGCGCGTCACCACTGCAGCTCAGCCTCGCCGTCGCACAGCCACTAGTGATGGGAATTCCGGCTCTTTTTAGAGAACTGGCTCTTGTGGCTCGGCTCACTGAAAAGAGACGGCTCTTTTGGCTCCCAAATGGCTCTTCAGATTTTTTGGCGCTTAAATTAATTTATTAACGTCAAAAATGTAAAATTATGCGCAACACTAATTACTTGTGTAAAAAACTTGCAGTAGAAAAACACTTTTATTAATGTAAGTAAGTAAGTAGGATGTAGTGGCACGGGATGTCCAGCTGTCAGTTGTTGAACAAACTGCTGTAGCTTTGTTAACCCTCTCTTGCAGTGAAGCACGCTCTCTGTCATACAGGCCTGGGATGATTTTATGGGAGAGTGTTTTCCTGCTTTGAATTGCATACATTGGATTGAGTGCATGAATAAATCCTCTGAATCCTTTGTCATCAACAACTGAAAATGGATGAAAGTCATATGCAATCATTTTGGCCAGTTCTTCATCGATTGTCTTCTGCCTTGCTGTGGTCAGAGACTTTTGCAAAAATTGGCTCAGAGAGCTCTGAGTAGTAAATCCTGCTAGAGCAGGAGTACTAGCAGATGCTGTAGACACTGAGGTCCCAGGAACAGTTTCAGTTGACACACTGGCACCATCACTGACATCACTTGCTTGTTTTTATTCCTCTAATTCAGGGGTCGGGAAGCTCGCGAGCCATATGTGGCTCTTTTGATGATTGCATCTGGCTCGCAGATAAAACAGACAATATTCTCACTTGTTTTAATCTGTCCATCGATTTTTCACTGATCATGTCCTGTTCACAGGAATTAAAGTGTCTCCATCGATAGAAGGATTTCCGTAATTTAGAAAAAGAAGAGGAAAAAAGAGAGACAAACACAGATTTTGTTGTGGTTTTGACTATCCAATGGAAGCCTGCTAGTCGTTTAACTGACGCTGATATAAACTAATCAAAGCAGCTAGAATCTTGGTATTTGCCAATCAGGAAAGGAGGGGAGCAGGTTGGCCCGCCCCTCAGGTGAGAATCTGTTGGACTTTTTTAGCGATTGGAGGGAATAGTTGTATGAGTGCAATCAACAGAGACGTAAAGAGTCTTCTACCGACTCAATATGGATAGATGATGGTTCACGTCATCTGAGAGCAGTG
>OMPJ01037864.1:0-18583 GCA_900312935.1 Carapus acus | reverse complement strand
GAGCAACATGAGCTCGGTGAGAAAATACCTGGAAGGGACCAACAGCATTGCAGGTGTGTGCTTGCAGTCCACCCAAGAGACTTTGAGCATCTATGAGGCAAAGTCCAGACGCCTGTTGACTCCTGGAACTTCTTTGATCTTGCTGGAGGCACAAGCCGCTACTGGCTTTGTCATCGACCCAGTGAGGAACAAGAAACTCTCTGTTGAAGAAGCTGTGGCTGAGAGAGTCGTGGGAGGCGAGTGGAAGAACAAACTGCTCTCCGCAGAAAGAGCAGTCACAGGCTACAAAGATCCCTACACAGGGAACACCATTTCCCTGTTCCAAGCCCTGAAGAAGGACCTCATTGTGAAGGACCATGGAATTCGCCTGCTGGAAGCCCAAATTGCGACTGGAGGCATAATCGATCCAGTTCACAGCCATCGTGTGCCGGTACAGGTGGCCTACCAGAGAGGCTACTTTGACCAGGAGATGAACCAGATCCTGTCTGACCCTGACGATGACACTAAGGGCTTCTTTGACCCCAACACACAGGAGAACCTCACCTACCTGCAGTTGGTGGAGAGGTGTGTCACAGATCCAACCACAGGCCTCAGCCTACTGGTCATCGTCAAGAAGGGAGAGTTTTACTTCTTTGTAGATGAGGAAACGAAACTCCTTTTGAAATCGATAACCACCAACAAAGCAGGTGGGGAGTACGAAGGTCAGACAGTTTCTCTGTGGGATCTACTCTACTCCAGATATGTTACTGAAGAGAGGAGGCGAGAACTTGTGCAGCAATTCAAATCTGGTGCCATCAATGCAGACCGTTTCTTGCAGATCATCTTGAAAATCATTCAGGCCCAGACCACAACAACTTCACATTCATCACTTGTGACATGCCAACCACCAGAATGCAACTCAGAGCGCAGCCATACAACAACTACAACCACAACCACCACCACAATCACAGAGACACGGCAAACATTCCATGGGATCAGAAAGGATGTGTCAGCTTCTGAACTCCTGGAGTCAAAGATTATTGATGAAAACATTTACAAAGACCTCAGTGCAGGAAAAATCACAGTGACAGAGGTGAGCAACATGAACTCAGTGAAAAAATACCTGGAAGGGACCAACAGCATTGCAGGTGTGTGCTTGCAGTCCACCCAAGAGACTTTGAGCATCTATGAGGCAAAGTCCAGACGCCTGTTGACTCCTGGAACTTCTTTGGTCTTGCTGGAGGCACAAGCCGCTACTGGCTTTGTCATCGATCCAGTTAGGAACAAGAAACTCTCTGTGGAGGAAGCTGTGGCTGAAAGAGTGGTTGGAAGCGAGTGGAAGAACAAACTACTCTCAGCAGAAAGA
This sequence comes from Carapus acus, assembly GCA_900312935.1. Taxonomy (NCBI): domain Eukaryota; kingdom Metazoa; phylum Chordata; class Actinopteri; order Ophidiiformes; family Carapidae; genus Carapus; species Carapus acus. The sequence goes on along the minus strand of OMPJ01037864.1, from coordinate 17,238 downwards.
GCAGTCACAGGCTACAAAGATCCCTACACAGGGAACACCATTTCCCTGTTCCAGGCCCTGAAGAAGGACCTCATCGTGAAGGACCATGGAATTCGCCTGCTGGAAGCCCAAATTGCGACCGGAGGCATAATCGATCCAGTTCATAGCCATCGTGTGCCGGTACAGGTGGCCTACCAGAGAGGCTACTTTGACCAGGAGATGAACCAGATCCTGTCAGACCCTGACGATGACACCAAGGGCTTCTTTGACCCCAACACACAGGAGAACCTCACCTACCTGCAGTTGGTAGAGAGGTGTGTTACAGACCCCTCTACAGGTTTGACCCTCCTCCCTTTGCACAAGTGAAATGACACAGATATCAGTGTCACCTTGTGTTTTCCACTGTCAGTTTCTCAGTTTCTTCCACTTTTTTATTGTGAATACTTGCTTTGTCCCTGAAGGTAGAAATGTAACTGTCCCTGTATTCATGTCAAAATATTAGCTTGACATTGATCTGATTGAATAAAGATGCTGTAAGCCTTTTTTATGAATTTTAATTTTGGCGATTTTTAAATACCTTTTGCTAAGGTTAAGTAGCAGCGTTAAAATGGCAGCGAATAGTTTGTATGATATCCTGCCACGCCTCTTTTGGTCATTAGAGATGCAAATCTGTGACTGCGACTACAGTTACAAGCTTATTTTTCCAACAACTGCTTTGATCTGTCTCCCAAGCCAGGACTTGTAATGCAGGATAAGTCATTACCTTTTTCCTTATCATTTGGTTTAAACTGTTGAAGCATGTAGTATGTTAGATGAAAGAAAATATGCACAGCTTGAATAAAGTTAAATTGAATTCACTTCCTGTTAATCCAAACCCTGTAGTCCATGATAAATGGCACCTGTGCGCTATCTACTGGACAGAATTAGACAACCAACATTAGACAACCAACATTCCAAAAAAGGTTGCAAGTTATTATTTTTTCAACTCAAGCTTTGTTTTAGAGCACCAATTGTTCTGTTCCATGAAAACTCATTATTAAAACATTTTAGAAAAGTTAAACCGAGAATTGCACCATCTTTGCAAGTTAAGACATCTGCAGCACTATAGAAATAACTGTTCCCATCATAGAGAATACAAGACAGTGGTGTGAATGACACGTTTTAAAATATGTACTACCAATTTTCAAGTAAAGCTGGAGCACATCTCAGTCCAGAGGCAGAGGGAAATCAAGTCAATGTCGATACACCACATTTCCTGGTAAAGCTCTGCCAGTTGTCCTTCCTCTGCGTCCTCTGAGTTTTGATACTATTCCAATTTGTCCAACAGCTCCCATATGTCTTCTTGGCCGCGGTAGGTTTTCTTGAGCCCTCTTGGTAGATAACGGCACGACGACAGGTTGAGGTAGTTCAGCGAAGTCCTGTTGCCGATGATTAACCTGCAATCATGACAAAACTATCGTCAGTGTTGTGATTTGGGTATGATTCTTAAGAAACCTCAGAATCCGGACCATCATCCAAGTTCCGGTTATTGAATGGAACCTTCAACTGTATCATTTACTGCTCAGAGGACATGGCCTACCTGAGTGCCGCTGGTGTGATTCGCGTTCCGCTGAGGTTGAGGGACCGCAGGGTATCCGCGTTGGTGGCCTGGGCGAGGAAGCCCATCGCCATCTCCAGGTCTGCCTCGCCGAAGAGATGATTGGTGATGTCCAGCTCCCTCAGGGTGCCGCTCCACTTCTGGGTCAGCAGGTGGAGCCCCTTCTTTGGTGAAGTCAACGCAACCTTGCTGTTAAAATACTGTCCCCAAAACAGACACTCCAACTCTGTCCAAACCAGTAGAGAAAAAAGAAAAACACGCAGTACTCAGTAACTGTGATGAGCAAACAATAAAAAGCACACAAGCTGAATATAAATTTCAGTATCTCTGCCTACCGAGGCAGGGCAGGGATGCCAGACCAGGCGGTGTAATTCTCGAGCAGCCTCGCAGGTCCAGGACCCGGAGCTTGGAGGAGCCGAAGAGAATGTCTCTCAGGTCTTTGTCTGTCATGAAGGACAAAGAGGTGGTGGCCATGCACAGCTCCTCCAGCAGAGGGAAGCCTGACGTGGAGTCCGGCCCATTGCGCATCACCTTGTGCATGGGAATGACGTTCAGCATCCGGAATGTCTGAGGCGAAACAGCATCGGTGAGATTCGGAGATGGTAAATGCGCAGAAATTGAGCAACAAGTAAATTCTTAACTATGCAGCCACCTTGAGTTTGGGGCATCCGCTTTGTAGCCCCTGGATGCAGATGGGAAGTTGACAATAGGTGCTGTCAATCTTTGTGTTGATCTCCAGCAGCTCTAAATCAGGACAGCATCCTTTCTGGGGGACAAACGCAGGGGTGTTTGAGGGCTCAGCATATGTGTGTTTGTGTGACGTGCTTTAACACGCAACTTTAAGGACGTCTTACCGAGAGAACAGCCAGCATCCTGTCGTTTTTGGGGCCGTGGGTGAACAGAATCTGCTTGATTCGGCTTCCGTAGGATTCCAAGAAAGCCACAAGACCATCAGTCTGAAACTATAGCGTACAAAGTCTGAGTTGTGACATGGGTTTCCTTTCTGCACCAGTGTTTAAACAAGAATGTAGGTAACTATTACAAAAACACTACTGTGAGAGAATGTGTCCATACGTCTGAATGCTGAACATTGATGCTCTGCAGTTGCCGGCAACGGTCGCCGAGACTCTGAAAGGCATTTCCTGTGACACCTGAGCAATAGGAGAGTTTGAGGGAGCAAAGGTGGGGGCAGAACTGAGACAACACCTGCGAAAGCCACAATCCAACACAAAAGAGGAGCGATTAGCGACGGCAGCATCGAAAGACACGTTAAATATGGAATCCACGTGGTCATGCAGGATTCCATCTCATGCTTCGGCGCTCGACTTTACTCACTTCTACTGCATAATCAACATTCTTCTTCCAGTGACAAAGAGAGAAGTCTCGCAGCTGGGAGAATCTAGAAAAATATGAGGAACAAGAATTAGAAATACTTTAATCCCTAGAGGAAATTGTTCCCTGTCATTCTCAGGTAACGACAAGTAGAAATGGGAAATCTGGGTCTCATGAGCGACCTACATTTAAATGTCTTGTATGTAAATAAAAAGATTAAAAAAGGTGGCAAAACCCTGCTATAACACATAACGTTTCCTCTTCATTTAAAAAGAAAACCACCACTTAGCTGACTCCTACCTGTTCTCTGCCAGCCAGCTCATCGTCTCCTTTATCCTCAGCTCTGTTTTAGGCAGTTGACTTTTACCAGGCTCGATCCAGCAGTAACCTACGGTCACCCTGCGCCAAAGGGCCGCGCTGGAGGCGGCAGAGTTCCACAGACGACAAACTCTCGCCACCCTGCGGTAAAATAATCACAATGTCAGATCATGTTTGAAGATCACAAGGAAGTGTAACCACGCCTACAAATTGAGGCTGCTTGATTTATTACCTGCAAAGAAACGGAACAGCACCATCCTGGACGACCACCATGAGGAAGATGTTGACCAGGACCTCCTCTGGCAGGCTCTCGCCCCACCTGTGAAGGGCGTCAGGGAGTGACAGAGCTAACGGAGTATTTTCAGCGGCGGTGGCAGCTGTGTTCCGCGTGACTTTAGGCTTGGCAGGGGTTGTGTTTTTTGTTTTCTTCCGTGGAACTTTCCCTTTCACTTTCTTTCCTTTCTTTTTCCCACCTCCCTTCTTTTTGGGACGCCAGGTGAGATTGTCGTACTGGCTGGTGTTGGATATGAGCAGCAGCATGTCTTCCCCCTCCTGGACTGTGTACCCAGGCCCAGGCGCCCGTCTGGGAGCCTTTTTCCTCTTTTTAGCATTGGTTGCAGACACCGCACTCGACTTCCTTTTCAGCGATGCTTTTTTAGACGCTGGTCTGTCTTTTTGCTGACCAGCTGCTTTTGACGTGCTGGGTGATGAAGTCCTTTCTGCATCAGTGTGGTTTGGTTGGCCAGCTTCTGAGGACTCCATTGTGGGGTGATTTATAAACTTCTTCCCAGCAGAAGCGGAGAAACAGATTGCAGCATTTTAATACCTAGAAACAGAATGTGAATGTGATCAGTGTGTGACAGTGTCCAGAATATTTGTAATCTATAAACCTATCTATAAAATGTATAAACATAGTGGTGAAACGTTTTACAAACTATTCACCCATAACATTGAATATATTTTGAATATAGATTTGATTATTCTGATTGGACCGGAATTTACATCAAAATTCATACATTCCACGAAGAATAAAATCAGCAAACTTTTTTTTAACCCAAACTGATGAATAGTCAAAGATATCACAATTACTGTTGGCTTTCGCCTTTACCTTAATTAGAATATTTCAGTGATGAATAAATTATGTTACAATACTGTAATAAAATACGTTCAGGAACTTGGTCGAAACCAGTCGACTACGCGTTAGAAAACATTAGATTCGGATTAGTTACTTTTCATTGATAAACACATTGGCAAAAACTGCACTCGGTAGCAAAATCAAACGTGAAATCGACCAGCGTCTGATGTCTCAGCCTGGCGCGGTTATTCTTTCAGTCTGCAACAGATATTAAATGCTTATTCTTCGTGTCTGAAAATGTTTGTTTTCATCTCACCTGCTAACAATAACCACAACATCTCTCGTCCTCCATGTTTCTTTACCCACAATGCTTATCGCCAGCTACCCTTCGATTGGTGGGTATCTGACAACTGTCCGCCTACTGGGTGATTCTAGCCAATCAGCAACCAGAGTGCAACAGCAATGAACGAGCGTGACACGCCGGGGCATTTTGGTGAGAAAACATTTTTTAATCAAACTTTTTTAATCTTTACATTCACACAATGCATTTAGATAATGTATATAAACACATGGGGTATAACTCTTACCGCTACCTCCGACCGGTGTGCTGTAGTTTATTGTGTTGTTTCCTCTGCACATTCCCTGCTAGCCACAGGCTAATGTGAACATTAGCTTAAATTACTGAGAGAAATTATTAACCGCATTTTGGGGGTTTAGTCTTTCATTCTCTTTCAATGTAGGGAATCTAAAGTAAGAGATGTGAGTAGGTTTATCTTGCGGGCCAAATGCAACACCCGAGTCAATATAGAAGCTTTTAGTGTGAAGAAAGTTGTGCTGTGGTGTTTGCCTTTATTGGTGAATTTATGATTATGTTTGAGTAGTGATGACTATATTTACACTCTTATGAAATTAATGTATTCAGTGTTTGAGACTGACGTTTTTTTTCTGATGAATGCACAAAATGTTTGATTGAGCTGCCAACAAAATCAAATGAGGTATGGTGACAAAAATTGCTAAGGTGTTACATAACCTTTACTTGTTTTCTGCTCCACTTGTTCCATTTTATGAACAGGTTTGCAGGTTCACATTTTATTTGATTGAATTTGACTTGATTTTGATGTTCAAATTGAAAACAAATTTCTCTCTGTTTGAAGGCGATGATGGATGACAGCGTCAATCTCTTTCTATGTGGGAGGCCAGTGGTGGACGAGACTAATCTGAGTAAGGATGAACACGGTGTATCAAAATATCAAAAGTTATTAAAACTTAAGAACGTAATTAATTCATTAATTAAAATTATTTCAGATTCTGTAATTTATAAACTTATTTGCGCTGCCACTAGTTGTTGACATTGTGAATCATTCAATTGTTCAATTCCCATCCTCACTCAAATCTGTCTTTGTTCCAGGAGATGAATTCTACCACAGGCTCATTTCAGACTTCAACAGCTCTCAGTCGGGGGAGGGATTAGAGCTCGGACACACGCCGTGCCAAAACAGAGTTCTGATTCAAATTGGACTCATGAAAGAGGTCAATAACTACCCTTGGAATTCCATTTTACCATGGCTAAAGAACCTCTTCCCTACGAATAAGACAGCAGACTTTCGCCGTTTAATTGAAACGGGTATCGCAACGACATTGAGCCTTAGTGGTCGAGCGAGAGAGAACTTTCTAGAGTCGCACGTGAACTTTAACTATGTGGGACCCATCTGTGACAGCATCGGGGTGGAGCGGCACCATCTTTTGGAAATGAGGGATTTTTCCGACCGTGCGCAGTCAGTGGAAGTCACGAATGAGCTTATTTTGGAGCTCGATGACTTTGTCAACCGTGAAGAAATTGAGCCAGTCCAGCTAGTGACCTGGCTGAGAAACTTTTGCCCCACATATTGCCTGGACGGCGACGTGGAAGGGGCATACAAGGCCCTTCAGTTTCGGATTAAAGAATTAAAACATCTGCACCGCGGTTATTACGAGAGTAGGGGCGGCCGCAGGATTCCAGCGTTGGAGCAGGCGCTGCAAAGTCCGTTCGAGCTGTTGGAGACCAAACCTGACAGGGAGAGGTGCTTGAAGAAACGGATTAAGAAAGAGCCAAAAAGCGAAATTAAAGAGGAATCGGAAAAGCATGAAATAAGCCACAACACAGAGACCGACACGGAGTCTGAGCAGGAGACCAACGCAGCCAGAGAGCAGGACTCCAAAGCGCGTTGCAGAAGACGCCGGGCGAAGGTAAAGAAGCCCAGGCACCCCACCCTGCTGGACGTGATGATCATGTCCATCCAAAACCTGTCGAGTGTGTACGGCCTGAAGTCGGACACCTGCAATCAGCTGTCGCTGCACTTCCTCAAAAATAAATACAGCCTGATGCGCGAGGGGGATCCTGCTGTGTTGCAGTTTGAGGAGGCCGTCCGCTCTCATCCACTGGCGCCTCCCGTGACTTTCATATACCACAACGCCCGCTTCCTGGTGGACGTGCAGCACATTTTGGAGCAGGAGATGATGACCATAGAGAAGGAGCTGTTTGAAGCCACCGGAGAGAAACTGGGCCGCAGCAAAGTCCCCAAGTTTGCCCGCATCGTCAACTTCTCGGAGAGCGCCGTCTCCCGCTACGTCCACATGGTGGGGGACGTCCTGAGGCCCGGCGCTGACCGCAGGTTCCACATCTACTGGGTGGCCTTCTGTGAGGAGAAGCAGAACCCTTCCAGAATCACAGCAGTGCCGTCGAACCACTTCACCGACTACATGGAGGTGGCGTCGGGCATCGCTCACCACCACAGAGAGATTGCGCTCTTCTTCTCCGACCTTCTGGACCTCAACGACGACGAGTGTCCGAACGTGGTTTTGGAGAGCCTGTCCGAAGACGCCAGCGACACCTTCATCCAGAGCCTGGTGTGCGTCCTGGCCATCGTCTTCTGCAAAGTCTTGGGGCCCCTCTGGCAGCTGCTGAACGGCACGGGCGAGTACGCGCTCTTTGACCGGCACATGCTCGCCCTCTACCAGAAATTCCTGGACTGGTCCAAAGATCCCAGCACACTGCTGGAACCTGAGGAGACCTCGGACGTGTTTTCGCAGTTCCCGCTCCAGGAGCAGTGCTTTGCGCGGGTATTTGAGTACTGCAGCCTGTGGCACACCAACAAAGACTTCATCAAAGTCTGCCTGAGGCGGATGGTGAAGGCCATCGCCACCGTGGCGGAGGAGGACCTCAAGGACTTCCTGCCTGGAGGGATGTATTCGCAGAAGATGGAGGCGGCGGAGATCTCACAGTTGTCGCAGTGCACCTTCAGCGTGCTGACGGGCCCGAACCAGGCGCTGGTCACCGACCTGCCCGCAATCAGCTCTGACGAAGCCGATATCCTGTCCGATTCACCCCTCAAACTGAAGTCCGAGAGGTCGGAAAGGACAATTAAGCGCAGGCTCGATTCAGATGATGCCGATGGATTTTCAATGAGGATCGATAAAGATTACATCATCGCAACGGTGAGAAAGAACGGAGGGCCGTGCCAGACGCAGCAGGATGTCGACAGGCTGTTGTTGCGCTTTGAGGGGAGCCCCCGGTTGGAGAAAAGGGAGGTGGTGCGCTGCGAGCTCCTGTACCAGACCACCGTCCTGGAAAAGGACAACATCGACCCTAGAGTCATGTTCAAGTCCACCTCAGAGATGGCCGCCCAGCTGAAAGTGTCCCTTCCTCGCGTTAAACCCAGCTACTCGTTTGTCACAGAGCTGAAGACGCAAACGACAAGAGGCCGTGGTCGGGGCAAACGCAGCAGCCTGTGACGGAACAATTAAAACAATGATGCTTAGAAATAGGGATACTTCTGCAGGGATAATGGCAATCAATCATGGACCTAACTGTACGTTTCTTAGACGCCACATTTTGATCATTGGAATCAAGCGCATAAACAGCAAATTATAAATCACCTTTGCTTTTAGTTTATACGTCATATCTTAGTTTTTTAACCTTTGACTGTCAATCGCAGTATTTATTGGGGGTAGTATTATGTCATCTTGGCAGATTACTATTACAGTAAGTAGTACACAAGTCCACACATTATAATCTTGTGTTATAAGATGGTGTATGTGCGCTGTTTCAGACTTTCTTAATATAGGGCAAATGTTTCTTAATACAGCAAATGATGCAACTATACTTAGTCATAGCCATATTGACATTATGGCTTAAATTTTTATACTTACATTGTGGAGCTACACTTTGTATAAAGCAGAAGCTGAGAAAATATTTTAATAGAGATTCCTTCCATGTTTTAGTTGTGGGTGAGCGCCTCACCTGAGCAAACATCTAGGAGTGACTTTGTCTGCCTAACTGTAAGCCTTAGAGTTTGAATTTATTTCAAGTTTGATATTGTAGGTACCCTAACAATCGTCTTGTTTTGATACCGATATTTGAAATAAATTGTCACCTCCACATTTGTTTCAGATTGCGTCAAGGTTGTTGTAGCGAATTTTGGCATGTAACTATTCAGACTGACTTGCAATTTGTGTTTCTGACTGTAGGGGCCAGTGTAAAATATTTTACCACTAATATTCGTGGCGAAGAAGAGTTTCCGGCCACTTCGAGTGTTGCTGTCATGCGATGCATTTGTTAGCTTCCGAATCGATCCTGATTTTTCCCCTCCCCACCAACAGCAGTTCGAATTGGATGGAAAAATACTAAACTACGGATCCGAAATTAATGTAACTGCGGTCTTATTTCCTTAAACTAAATTCTAACGCGACTCAAAAGTGGTCTTAAAACACGGAAAGTGAGCTCAGTTTTAAAATTTCCGATTCGGCGGAAGAGTCTGAAGGCATCACAAGGGGCGGGAACTTTGCGCAACGAGGATTCGGGGTCGCGGCTCGGTGGTCGTGAGGCTCAGGGTCGACTGAGTCCAGACACGGTAACCCGCCGACCAGGAGGGGAACACAAGAACCCGACCACCAGTCTACGAGCTTCTCCACACATTCCCCCTGCATCATGTCCGGCGGCTGGTGGAACGCGGCGGCCGTGACTCACGGCCTCATGGCTCTGTTCGCCATGGGCTCCTGGATCTCCGTCAACAGTCTGTGGGTCGAGTTGCCGGTGGTTGTCAACGTTCTACCCGAAGGTCAGTGAGCTCAACCGGGGACTTGATGAGGGCTGGTGCCTGTTTGACTACTTGTCATTATTTTTAAAAATTACTATATGTAGATACGAGTCAACGCCATATTAGCGAAAACACATTTTTTCCCCCCAAATCCAGGCGTACTCTGCCGTAAAACGCAGTTATGTCAGATACATCACATGTGTCAGCGCGTGGTTACGCAGGCAGGTTCACAATGCCGGCGCAGTTGGAACTATTATTATTTTCCATTATCGTTATTCTTCTTCCTCTTCTTCACATTGTTGTTATTATACTATATCCTTCATATAGAATTTCTTATGTCATCACTATTGTTCTTATCAGCAGTAGTGTTTGTAGTATTAGTCTATCATTGTCATTATTATTAGTATTATCATCATTATTATTAGATAAGCGCAATTTTAGAGTTGAGAATAGTGTTTTATGAAATAATCAGGGGGGGGAAATGTGATATCACTGTGTGGCAATGATGTGTTTTCCTCATGGAAGGAAACAAAACTAGAATTCCAGTGTTTTGTAATCCAAACAAAATTGTACTGTCTATTGTCAGCTTTCCTCAAGTTGTTTCTGAATGTGTTATTGTCTACTCACAGTATCTTCTTTTTTTGGAATAACTGTGAGTATCCTGTAGGTTCTAGGTTGTGTCTATGTGTTCTGTGTTATTTATATCTGTTACATTCAGTCTCCAGCTGCATTGTCTGAGCTCTCCTGAAGGTCACCCAGGGTGACCAGGATAGTAATGTAACTACTTTTCCAGTCTGGTGGAGACACACGAGGTCCAAAGCAGCCATTAAGAGAAGGAAACATTCGGGGGAAACACAAAGAAAGACAGTGAAGGAGCTGCAGGCGAGCCGTTCACAAATGCAGTAAACAAACAATACTTCAACAAACATTGTTGGGCCAGGATGGTATTTGCAGTAGTGAAAAGCTGTTGGACCTCGCGGCTGCTTCTCGATTACAAATTTGCCACTATGAGGGTTTGGCAGGTCAACCTACATTCTTAAATCAGTGACGACAACAAGAAAATCCGCGAGTTAAGTGCTGTTTACATCCCCTGAGAACATTAAGCAAACAGATTTACATCCTGAACCGATAACATGGATGAATGTCCGAGTTTCAGCCAGGAAATAGGACCGCAAAAGACTAATTGTATGAACTACCTGTCTGATGCTATGGCTAACGACATGGGTATGGCTAACGTCCTCTCCTCCTTTCAGCATGGAGTCTTCCCGCCTACCTTTCGGTGCTCATCGCCTTCGGCAACCTGGGTCCCATCGCCGTCACCGTCACGCACCACTGCGCCCCGGGACGCCTGAACGAGCGCGTGGTCATCCACTGCATCCAGGTGCTAGCCATCGCCGCCTCGGCCTTCCTCGCCATCTTCTGGTCTCACACGGTGCCCATCGCCGGCAAGGAGCGGTCCGTCCCCTTCTTGCTCTTCACCTTCGTCCTGGCTCTGGTCTGCTGCACGTCCAACGTCACCTTCCTGCCGTTCATGTTCCGCTACCCGCCCCAGTACATCCGCACCTTCTTCATCGGCCAGGGCTTCAGCGCGCTCTTCCCCTGCGTGCTAGCCCTGGTGCAGGGCGTGGGCAAGATGGAGTGCGTGTCCGTCAACGGTACCGAGACGCCAAAGTACTACAAGGAGACCTTCCCCGCCCAGAACTTCTTCTGGTTCCTCTTCGTCATGCTAACCGTCTCGGCCCTCAGCTTCCTGGCCTTGACGCGCCGGCTGGCGGCGTCCTCGCAGGACTCGCTGCAGCACGAGTCGGACACTAGCGGCGGCACAGCGGCTAGCAAAGAGGACGAGACGCTCCCGCTGCAGAACGGAGGGACGCCAACCTCGGACGAGCAGGCGGAGACGCCGGTGGAGGAGCGCGTGGTGTCCCCCAGGTTTTGGACGCCCCACACTGTCTACCTGCTGCTGCTGCTGGCCGTGTCCAACGCCCTCACCAACGGGGTGCTGCCGTCCGTCCAGAGCTACACCTGTCTCCCCTACGGCTCCATGACCTTTCACCTCTCCGTCGTACTGGGCAACATCGCTAACCCCTTGGCCTGCTTCTTGGCTATGTTTGTGGTCCTGAGGTACGAAACGCACACACACACACACATAAACACACACATACCCTTTGTCCTATCGACCTTACATACCTACCCATGTCCCCTAGGGTCCCCTATGGACCACAATAACTTCCATGGTCGTGTTTTTGTGCTTAGCATGTCTTATCTGTAGCTACCAGGACGTCCAATCACCTGACCCACATTCCACAAGTCCCCAGACCACCCTCGTAGACGGGGGGTGGGGGACAATCAAAGCATGGACGTCCCCTCAAACAACCCCCTTTCGAGTCCCCAGTGCACTCCAACAGAACACAAACACACACTTGCTTGCACGCACGCACACGCACAAACAAACGTTGTTGCAGATGTTCCTCACGGTGACGACTTTGTCTTTCAGGTCCGGTATCGGTCTGGGCTTCATGTCTCTGGCGGGCAGTGTGTTTGCCGCATATCTTCTGGCATTAGCGGCCCGTAGCCCCTGCCCCCCTCTCCTGGGGACCTCCTCCGGGGTGGCATTAGTGGTGAGTGACCCGACCGGGTCGGGCTAGGACGCTAGGAAGCCGCCTTAGACTTTTGTTTACTAGGGGAACGCAACGATTCCTCAGCAGTGAGATTTGAGGCCGATCTTGAAGTAGCTGATTCTAATCTCCAACCCTCTCCTCCTCCTCGCTTAGGTTCTGTCCTGGATTGTCTTCACGGGCCTCTTCTCCTACCTGAAGGTGGTGATTGGGACGCTGCTGCACGAGGCGGGCCACGCCGCCCTCCTGTGGTGCGGGATCTCCATCCAGGCCGGCTCCCTGATCGGAGCGCTCACCATGTTCCCGCTCGTCAACGTCTACCCCATCTTCACGCAGGGGGAGGCCTGCCAGAACATCTGCCCCTGAGATGACGGGTTTTTTTTATTTTTATTTTCAATTTTTAATTTTTTTTAGGACCCCTCCCCCTCCTCCCTTGCCCGTCCAGGGCCCCGTAGCGCATTAACATTGAAAACATTCCCAGACAAAGGCGGCGTTGTCCTTGCAGGCTGGGCTCCTGATAACACCCCAAGTGCTTCGCTGGATATTTTATACGTAAACTGTGCAGCTGACGTTTTGCGGCAACAAGCTAACCCTGTTTGTTAGCTTGTTTTTCCCCCACAGACGGCCAGTCAGGTGATGCCGCGAGGTTTTATTTTTTTTTGTTTGTTTGTTTTTCAGGGGGATCAATCGGGTGAACTGTTGTTGCCACCAAGTGGGGCAAATGAGGATGTGAACACTCGGCGGGCGGGGCGCTGCCAGGATTAGAGTTAGGGTTAGGGCTGGAGTAAGGGATAGGGTAAGGGTTAGGGTTAGGGCTGCCTTTGGTGCCCCCTGCCTCAGTATAATGAGACGCCAATCAGCTTTGTCCTGCACTGATACCAAACCTGTGTGACCTTGGCCGGTTGTCTGATGTCAATGATGTGAATCTTTTTCTTTTCTTCCTCTTCTTCTTCTCCTTTTCTAAACTTTTTGTCATTTTGCTGTTTCGCACAAGCGCTCTGACCGCCTGTTAGTCTGTGAGTCATTCCAGGCGCTCGTCCGTATCTGTGTTCAAATCAACACTACTTCAGGTTTGGAGTAATTTTATTATGATGAACCAGGGAAGTTTTCTCAATTTTTTTGTCTTGTCTTGGTTAGATTTTTTTTTAGAATTTTTTTGCTAAATCATCTCACTACTGTTAATCTGTATTTATAATTTTTACAGAGATATTTAAACCTGCAAGTGTTCTAAGAAGCCTTTGCCTTAACTGTAGGCCTGATGTGCTGAAGGATATTTTCTGTGGTGAAATTGACAGAGACGCATCAAAGATGAGTAGTGGTGCTGATAACATCTAATATTTGTTTTCCTCGTCTTATTTTCAAGTAGATGCTTAACATTTTGTCAAGTACAAGTCAAAAAACTGCTGCAAATGAATTTGTGAAGTACTGTAATTAACAATAAATGTCAATTACATGCTACTTTTTAGACGTTATTAATTTAATGTGCCCGTTTGTAATGAGTGAGAAGCTTTTTAAAGTGACTTGATGAATCGTATGGCCACAGTTGCGATCATTGGTTACAAAAAAACGTGAACACGACAGAAGAAAAATTATAATTTTAACATTTAACACTACGTTTGAAAGTCTAAATCTTGGTTCCGCATCTACTCTGTCTGACCTCAACGCAACGACTGTTTCTTTTAGATAATTCCACCAGTTTTTTTTCCTCCATCACAAAGAGTTTGATTGTACACAACGTGTATGAAGTAGGTGCACTTTGCCGCCACCAGGGGGCAGTGTGAGCCGACTTGAGAGGGCAGCGAGGCTGAAGTTGAACCCAAAACATGCATCACGAGGTGAGATTGTGTGATTTGCCAGGAGTTAATAGACAAAACACCACAAAGAGACTCTGATAAGCAGTGCTGAGTGTGTGTTTTTGATTTTTTCCTCCCCTTTTGGCAGAGGTGAGGAGTGTTATGGCGCCCTGGGGCCTGCGCGAGCATCTCGAGGTTGTCGGGTTCGGCGTCCGAGCAGATTTACGACCATCAACTCATGAGCCGTCACTCAAACAGTCCATTGTCCCTCATCCCACAACAACCCCCGTCCCGCCGTATGACCCCGTTTACTCCTCCACCTCTTCCTTCTTTATCAGTCGCTCCCCGCGTACACATGCCTCACACACGTGTACACACCCCGTCGCAACTAGAACAAATCGGGCCGTTATTCCCAGGGAACACACGCAGTAAAAACAGGGCAGAGAAAGAGGGGCAAGAATAGATAATTAACTCGGAGGATGACTCTCCAGACGTCAACGTCGAGCCCGACGGTGTAAACTTTCCCTTCTTATCCATTAACGCGGCGGCGGCGTCACTCCTTCGCCACTGCTATTTTGCAGACTTGCACAAATATGGCCGACACGTGAGGCGAGAACGTGTTAGTTACATAATAACTCGGCTGTTCCTTTTGCATTAACCGCTGAAAATGTGCCATTCTGAAAGGGCCGCGGCACATGTTCACCTCCGCCCCCTGTGATCGCCTTAAGATGGATGGATGGATGGAGGGATGGATGGAGGGAAGGATGGATGGAGGGATGAATTCTGGCTTTGATTGACCAGGCGGCAGCCGCCACGTGACTGTCGTCGTTTGATGAGCCCGACAGTCGGTTACTTAACTTTAAAACAATGATGAGTTAACCAAGCACGTGTTCCAGCGGGGCCCAGACACACACACACACAAACACACACACGCACCCTCTTACACACACACACACACCCACTCACTTCCAGAGAGGATTTAATCCCCCGGGTGCGCACACGCCTGCACAGCTTTCTAACAGTGCAGAACTTTGACTTCTTTCCTCACAGACGTCTTCCACCTCGCTGGGAAACTTCAGGTTAGTAGCGGGAGAGTTTAGAAAGTTGTGTTTTGATGATAATAGCGACAATTAAGCGTGTGTTTGAATCTTTATTGTTGGTGTTTACGTCTGATGTTGAGTGTGTGACACTGAGGTGGCTGGTTTTGAGTATTTGTCGTTTCTGGGAGTTGAGGGACAAACTTTCCTGTCTTTATTCTCATTGTTTCCCACAATCAAAGCCCGTCTGAGCCTTTCCCCCCTGCAGACGCACAGCGGGCCCGTGTTTTCTCATCTTATGTAAGACTCGGCTAAAGCACGGCGGGGGGGATGCTTTTGTTTCGCCGCGTTATGGTGCACCTGATGCCGTCTGCCCCAGCACAGCTGAGGAAGCTGCACAGATGCAAAACCATAGCTAATCATTTGAGTTTTGCAAGCTTCTGCACAGATAGGAAGATAAAAACCACCAGGATATCCAACAGCATCCACCAGTGAGATCTGATTTTTGTGTGTCTAATCTGATTGTTTGACTTTAAGTCATTTTAACTTCCATCGGCCTGGAGCACGGCAGGTTGTCATCTCTCAAAAATAATCTCTGAATCTGATTCCAAAGAGAAGAGTTGGCGGTTGAAGCTCGAAAAAGTTTTCTTTTGGAAGCTTCTGGTGCTTAGTAAACACAAATCCTCCTCGTTTCCTATTTGGCCATAAAGTAGGTTTATCCAGGTCCAGTCCAGTCTTACGAGCTCTGAGCTGTTACTCGAGATTACGCCAGCTGGTCCAAAGGCTGGCCTGGCATTTTTTAAAAATATATTATTTGTGTGTGTTTTGTTTTTTTCTAGTTCTTTTTTTTATGTTGCGTTATTTTCTTATTTGATTGTTGCGAAAATGTTTCACTTGTACTCAATATTTTAAGTGAATGTTGGAATTGTACTGGTGTTCATGCCGTTGTTGCTGTGGTAAAAATGTGACCAGAAAAATACTCCGTCAGTTGAAATACTTAGGAGAGAAAAGTAATACTTGTCAAATAACCACGGTGTCCTGATGTGTGAGGGTCTGTTGTTCGTAGCATTGCAGAGCAGATTGTTTTTTTGGTGTGGGAGAGCTTTTGGAGAGACAAGCCTCCAACTGTTCTCACATGATTGTTCTGTGAGGACTTTTTTCTCATGTGTGAGAGATGTGTGTGCTGAGAAAGAAATCTTCTCGTACCTCCTTGCTGTGTAATTGGATAAAACTGTCCAACGCTTCAGGCGGTCCACACATGGTGTTGAATAAATAACTAAATAAAATGTTGATAATGTAAATATGTGAACAAAATGAAAACTAGATCAAATTAAATGAAATTAAATGTATATAACAAAACAATCCGTTAAACATTCTTAACAAATAAAACAGATAAAAAAATACCCAGAGTAGAATAAAGAATCAAAACAAAAATAGAATAATAAGATTAAGAATAAATTAGATTAAAACAAATTGAATTAATTCAAATGAAATTATAAAAAACATTGTAATTGTGATTTAAATAGAATATGGACTAAATAAATAAAACAGGAACTAATGAAATAAGATAATCACAAAACTCTGTACCACATAAAAAGAGGAAACAATGAATATCCATATTTTATTGTATTTTAGTACATAGAACATTAAATTTAATAGTTATTTCATCAAATGTAATTAATGTTATCAACTGTAATTGAATTTAATGAAATAAAATTTCTATTACATTACATTTGATAGTCTGAATACAAATAAATACAGTTTAATCAAAAGCAAAAAAGTTTTTGATATCATAACAATCAATCGTTATTTGTAATTTTAAGACGGAGTTTTAAACTAGGTTAAATGTAATTTCATTAACTGTATTTGAATTGAATTGAATTGAATTGAATTGAATGAAACTGAATGTCAATAAATTAAACGTGTTAAACTAGAAGAAAATGGTGAACAAATTAAATTAAAAAAACTCACTAGAAATAGATACATTTTAATTGACTGGTGAACAACGTAATAAATAAGTAAGAAAATAAGTTTGAAAGTGAGCAGGAAAATAAGTATGAAAATAAGAGAGAAAATAAGGACAAAAGTAAGTAAGAAAATAAGTAAGAAAATAAGTTTGAAAGCAAGCACAAAAATAAGTATGAAAATAAGAGGGAAAATAAGCACGAAAGTCAAGGAAAAGGTTTTTATTTCATAAACTGATTTTTCAATTACAATGTAATTAAAATAATTTCAATTACTTTCAATTACAATGTAATTAAAATAATTTCAATTACTTTCAATTACTTTCAATTACAATGTAATTAGAATAATTTTAATTACTTTGAATTACTTTCAATTACAATGTAATTTTAATTACTTTTAAAATAATAATAAAATAATAATTAAAATAATTTTAATTACTTTCAATTATTTTC
>OMPJ01037858.1:0-14265 GCA_900312935.1 Carapus acus | reverse complement strand
ATATATACAGGGAATATTCACAGAAAGAGAAGGAGGTCATAATCTAAGAGGGGAACTAAATTTCAGAAAACATAAAGTAAGAACAACGATGAAAAGTATGAGTATATCATGCTGTGAGGTGACTTTGTGGAACAGTTTGGAGCGAGAGATAAAACAAAGTACAAACATACATTTTTTTAAAAAGAGGTACAAAAAATTATTCATAAATAGGTATATGGAAGATGAGGGATAGAATAAAATGCTGAGATGATAAAGGGTAAGCGGATAGGGGTAATTACGTAGTATAGACCAATTATTATATAATTTAATGGCCGTGGTAAACATGTTTATTGATATGGATATCTATGTAGAATATATACAGTGATATGGATAAAAATGTAGTAGGTGTATGTGTATATGTGGGTATGTATGTTTATATATATAAATATATTTATGTATGTGTGAATATGTGTAAGTGTGTTAATGTGTATATATATGTATATGTATGTGTATATGCACACATATATATATGTGTGTATGTACAGTACAGACCAAATGTTTGGACACACCTTCTCATTCAAAGACTTTTCTTTATTTCTATGACTATGAAAATTGTAGATTCACACTAAAGGCATCAAAACTATGAATTAACACATGAAATGATATACTTGACTTGACTTGACTTGACTTAACAAAAAAAGTGTGAAACAACTGAAAATATCTTATATTTTAGGTTCTTCAAAGTAGCCACCTCTTGCTTTGATGACAGCTTTGCACACTCTTGGCATTCTCTCCATCAGTTTCATGAGGTAGCCACCTGAAATTGTATTGCAACAGTCTTGAAGGAGTTCCCAGAGGTGCTTAGCACTTGTCGGCCCTTTTGCCTTCACTCTGCGGTCCAGATCCGGTGACTGTGGGGGCCAGGTCATCTGGCGCAGCACCCCATCACTCTCCTTCATAGTCAAATAGCCCTTACACAGCCTAGAGGTGTGTTTGGGGTCATTGTACTGTTGAAAAAATTAATGATGGTCCAACTAAATGCAAACCGGATGGAATAGCATGTCGCTGCAAGATGCTGTGGTGGCCATGCTGGTTCAGTATGCCTTCAATTTTGAATAAATCCCCAACAGTGGCACCAGCAAAGCACCCCCACACCATCACACCTCCTCCTCCATGCTTCAAGGTGGGTCCAGGCATGTAGAGTCCATCCGTTCACCTTTTGTGCGTCGCACAAAGACATGGTGGTTGGAACCAAAGTCCTCAAATTTGGACTCA
This sequence comes from Carapus acus, assembly GCA_900312935.1. Lineage (NCBI taxonomy): Eukaryota > Metazoa > Chordata > Actinopteri > Ophidiiformes > Carapidae > Carapus > Carapus acus. Next base: position 13,011 of record OMPJ01037858.1, on the reverse strand, counting down.
TCAGACCAAATCACAGATTTCCACTGGTCTAATGTCCGTTCCTTGTGTTTTTTAGCCCAAACAAGTCTCTTCTGCTTGTTGCCTGTCCTTAGCAGTGGTTTCCTGGCAGCTATTCTCCCTTGAAGGCCTGATTCACACAGTCTCCTCTTAACAGTTGTTCTAGAGATGTGTCTGCTGCTAGAACTCTGTGCTAGAACTGTGTGGCATTGACCTGGTCTCTAATCTGAGCTGCTGTTAACCTGCGATTTCTGAGGCTGGTGACTCGGATGAACTTATCCTCCGCAGCAGAGGTGACTCTTGGTCTTCCTTCCCTGGGGCGGTCCTCATCTGAGCCAGTTTCTTTGTAGCGCTTGATGGTTTTTGCGACTGCACTTGGGGACACTTTCAAAGTTTTCCCAATTTTTCGGACTGACTGACCTTCATTTCCTAAAGTAATGATGGCAACTCGTTTTTCTTTACTTAGCTGCTTTTTTATTGCCATAATACATATTCTAACAATCTATTCAGTAGGATTATCAGCTGTGTATCCACCTGACTTTTGCACAACTAAACTGATGGTCCCAACCCCATTTATAAGGCAAGAAATCCCACTTTTCAAACCTGACAGGGCACACCTGTGAAGTGAAAACCATTACAGGTGACTATTTCTTGAAGCTCACCAAGAGAATGCAGAGTGTGTGCAAAGCAGTAATCAGAGCAAAAGGTGGCTACTTTGAAGAAACTAGAATGTAAGGCGTATTTTCAGTTGTTTTACACCTTTTTTCTACATGTGTTAACTCATAGTGTTGATGCCCTCAATGTGAATCTACAATGTTAATAGTCATGAAAAGAAAGGAAACTCATCAAATGGGAAGGTGTGTCCAAACTTTTGGTCTGTTCTGTATATATATGTACAGTTCATGTGCGTTGAGTACTTGGGTATGTGCTTGGATACTACGTGTGTGATCATCTTGATTTAGAGAAGCCATCGATGCTGTCACATCCCATTAAAGTAAAAACCAGGAGCAGGGTAAGGTGGGCATTTTGTGCTGAAGCAGTAATTGTTGTTTCACATTTAGATTTTGTTGCTTCTAGAAACAAGCCAAGCAAGCCGTCCACCCGGGCAAGTCGACAGAGCGGCAGAGAGGAGACCGCAGCTGGCACTCGGTGAGTTTGTCTCATTGAGCCACAGCAGAAAGAACGGACTTACGTGGGGGAACCCAACCAAAACTGACTGTGAGCCCCTCCACCCCATCCCAACCCCCCACGCTGAAAGAGGACATTTTCCCGAAGATTTCCCGGAATTGCTAAATGTTTTGAATTATTAGCTCCCAAATAAAGAAAATAAATATGATACTGTTTGAAGGGGAAGTATTTTGAACATTTTGGAATGCTGTGTGAATACTGGAACACTGAGAATTCTAAAATATTTAACACTTGTTTAACTTTTTAATTTGATATGTTAGTCAGGAAAAGGAATATTTAGGTAAAAAACAATATTGAGGGTTAGTATTGCAGTTTTCCAATTCAGTCATATGCAGAATTTTTTCATAGTTTCTGATACACCTGCACAATAATGTTGAACAAACACGCAACTAAGTGTTAATGTCCTGTCAGTTCCCGTTTCCTCCTAAATATGATTTCACTGATATTCCAAATGTGTCTAGAAACCAGATCTATGAAATATTGCAGGCCGCTGCTGCTTATCGTGACTGTGCTCATGCATGCCTCTACACACGAGTAACTCACTTGAAATTGCTGTTATTTTATAGAGTCCCCAAACATGACACTGACAAACTGACTGACACTTGCTCCTTGTTTCCCTCCTGCAGAGGAACGAGGGGCCAAGCGGGAGCAAAGGGGGGCCATAAACGAGAGGCCAGCCCCCCTGCGGTGAGAACGCGGGGAGGACAGAAATCAGAGGAGCCCCCTTCCAAGAGAACCAAACGTTTGAGCGTTTGACAGCAGTGGACTGGTTTCTCCTTTTGATGCCCCTCCACCCTCTTAAAATGGACCACAAATTTTATTCACAGGTGAAATGTGCCGTTTTGTTGACCAGGTCAGTTAGTGCACCATATATCAGTCTTAAACCTGAGAACCTGCGTCAAAACCCCCACAAAAACCTTCTCTGCCACTACGCCCAGATGGTTTGGATCAGACTTCATCATTCCTCCATTTAGTCTTGTGATCCAGCGCAATCCAGGCCAATCAAAAGCCTCAAGACTCAGAGTTATGCTTTGAGATCAAGAGGAGACATTGAAATTATCAGTCGCAGGCCCACATTTGTGTCACATTTTAACTTTTTTGCAGCATATCCCCATTTTAAATCCACTCACTTGCGTGTAGATGTCACTCTGGAGGCAACAAGCTGTCATTGTGAATTATTGTAAGTGAATATTCATTCTGTGAATGTAACAACAGGCATTCGCTACACCACTTGTTTTAAGTGTTTTGGGTTGTTTTGGGTTCTGTTTTTATACATGAAATTTTGGAATATTTTTTGGGACTGGTATTTCCGTCATTCCAATAAGGAAGCAGAGCAGACTTGTGCATGTGATCGTAACAGTCAGGGCATCTGCCTGATAATATACTGTGCGCTGCAAATGAATGGAGCAGACCTGACAGGTTTCATGTTGCCTTTTAGAATCAAGTCCAACAACACAAATGCATCAGTTTCTGTAAACTGCAATTACATGAAATCATGCTTCAACTTAAAGGATATATGCTTTTGTGTTTTGTTTTTCTACTCAATGTGGTCTGTGCATTTTTGCTGATCTTCTAGTTACATAATAGGAAGAACCCACCTTATGTACAGCCGAAGCACATTCATTTATTTCTTCCTACCAAGCCTCAACCTGCTGATTTTGTTTTGGGAAGCAGAAATGTTTGATTATGAAAAGATAGAAGTGTTTGGGTTTGAATATGCTATTATTCATCAGCTTGCCCCTGTTATGTCTGCTGTTATCTCCTGTGTGTTTCCGAAATGGATGTGCTGTCTGTAATGTGTAAATAGCCAAAGGCGTTGCCCAATCAGTGCCGAGCAGCAGAATAAGAGAGAGCATTCCTGCCTGCTAATGGGGGATAAAGCTGACAAACTAAGAATGAAATATTCCACCGTCATTAGCATGTTAGGAGTCCTTAATCGTTGCACCTGAACTTATGGGCCCCAAAAGCGTGGAGAAAGGTTACAGAGGTCCAAACTTCTCACAGAGAGACGGGTTTGAAGTTTTCTGGCCATTCCCGCGGATTGCTAAATTTGATTCCTTCAAAGGTGTTTCTTTCATGTATTTCCTGGTACCGCACTGCGAGCTTTAAATATCACACCGACGCCTCTCATTTAAAGGTTTGGAGTGACCACCAGGGTTGGCAGATGAACAGCTCTCCTTTCACTCAGCAACGCCAATTGAACTGCTTCAAGAGTAATTTTGCAGTCGTTTGTATTCCACTTAAATTACTTGAAATTATCACGCAGTTCCACATTTGACAGTTTCAGGGACGTGAGGAGGTTTTTTAGATGTTGATTAATTGTGAGAGTGAAAGGTTTTGCCCACACTTCATATCAATAGCAAACTATTTTCTGCATTTATTAATCATTAATCATGGGGCAAACGTGCCCATTTTACTTGACTGAGCTTACTCAATGCTTTCAAAGAAATAGCGCTACATTCAGCGATGTTTATTTTAAGTGAAATTTTCAAAATTTGAAAAACAAAATTATGAGTGTAGAGAAGCATTGAGTTTATTTTTTTTGAGATGCTGCTTAAACCTGAAATCTGTGCAAAACTCATCCACCCCGGATAAATCATGGACATGTGAAAAACTGTCCGTTTACTGCCTTGACAAACTACAAACACCATCTTTAAATTTCCATTCATTCTAATCGGAATAAGCACAGAACAGTGAGTGTAATACACCACCAATCCAATATTGTCATTTGGACGACAACTATACAAGTTGTCTGTTGTGAGACTGCACCTTACGTGCATGAATTTATTGAGATGATTTCGTACTTGCATGGCATGATTGGGTGGAAAAAATTGATACATTGCAAACTCGCCAGCAGCATAAAGCACCCTTCAATCTGACCACCTACTATCTCTCCACTTTTCCCTCTCCAAGCAGGTCCGGTTAGTGGGCAGTGGGCAGACGTACAGTTGATCCTGCAGAGTGCTGTGGAAAGATGGTGGTTTCACACAGCTGTCAGCCAGAATGGGAGAACTGTTGGGTTTCTTAGCAGTAAGGAACCTTGCAGGTTTTTTTTTTTTTTTTTACCCAGTTGCAGCAGTGGTAAAAAGGGGCTTGCTCACTATGTTACTGGGAGTGGTCTTTCCTCTACTGGGGATTTGGTCAGGCGACTGGCACTGAATATAATGCTCCCCTATTCAGCCATCCCTCTCACAAGACATAAAAGTTAACAGGTGTTTAACGTCAGAAGAGTTTTATATGGGACTCTGATAAATAGCTAGCGACAGGCAACAGGGAGGGGCACTCTCGCTTAGGGGGGTCAGTTTTTTTTCCGTTCTTGTGTGTGTGTCATTCTTTCGCTGTATTGAAATAGTTCTGCAGCCCAAACCAGATCTGGATTGTCGTGTGGCATTTTGAGTTGCAAGAAATCTGTAATGGTGTGAAGTGTTGTTACTACCTGAACAAAGTCAATGGAAAAGACTTGAGTTGTGCTTTTACAGCAAAGATATTAATGATGGATACTGTCCACATTTTCTGGTGGTGTCTCGTGATTCTTTTCAATCTACATTTTTGTATTTTGTTTTCTTGTTTGTTTGATAGTAAGCCTGAAATATGAAACTGTCGGCAACATATCCATATCAAGAAATTAAAGCTGAATTGCAACTGAAATTTGGTGTTCAGTAGCAACTTGACATTAATGTTTGTGGTTTTTGTCAGCTTCATTCTTTCAATATCACTTGTTCGTTGCAAAGCCACTGATATCTCTTTGCGCTGCCAGGATGTGAGTGTAGGAGAGCCGAACAAGTCATTCCTCTCACCTTGTCTCCTTCGTCGTCAAATTATTGTAAAAATGAAATATGATGGAGGTGCTGAGTATCTTCATATTTCAGGCAGCAGACTGTTCTGCTCAATCTTCATCACTTGAAAGAATTTCCTCCTTTCATATGGAGCAAGAGATCATCAGAGCAGATATCGTGAAGTTGATATACTGTACCTGAAGGGAACAATCGTGCTGACGATCACTTGAAAATCACAAGAAATTAAAAGGACAGCATTAAAGAAGTAAAAAAAAAAAAACACAGACAAATGAGACAGTCAAAGACAGTACCTTGTAATATTGCAGTTGATATAAATCTTCACCAACTGGTAGCCTCATAGTTCCTCACCTGTCCTTAAAAACATTTTCCAACAGTTCAAGTGCTTAAGTTGCTGTAATTTACTGGTAATCATTTGGAACATGTCAGAAACATTCGAACAGAGTAGGGATGCCCCAGTGTAGACCACCCAAGGTCTGTTGGGACACACTGGACTGCGAGAGGCTTTTTGTGATGACCTGGAACTGCTCTGCATTATCCACTGTGCAGTATCTAGCATGCCAACAGCAGACGAAGGCCTGTTTGTCAAGCGCAAGATGCATCAGAGAAGAATCCACAAATCACATTGGTGCTATCTGCGTGATGTAGTAAGAGCAAGCCGTCACTCCCCACACTCACCCCACATACACCCCATACCCTCCTTTCTTCCCACTTAGAGTGCCTCTGCCCCTTCATTTAGAGCATTGGAGCCAATGTGGAGATGATCTGACTAGCTTTCAAGAGAAGGAGGAGGAGGAGGAATTTAACAGCAGCTCCCAGAGTGTCTCTCTGTCCCATTGGCTGTATAAAGTGTGCTGTCCCAGGGGCGCCTCCATTTAGTGCTCCATCGCATGCAAGGGCAATTTTTCCTTGATGGGGAAAAAAAAAACATTCAGTAACTGAAGGCAACTAAAAGCATGCTTATATTCAGAGCCCCCTCCGTTTCCCTCTCCTACCCCTCCCCGCCCTAAATGCCCCTACCCCTCAGTGTTTAGGCTGATTAAGGCTGCTATCATGGTGGATCTGATATTTGGTGAGAAGGCCAGAGGACGTTTTTGGAGCATTTATAGCAAATGACTCTTGGCAGTGCCCTCTCGTGTATTGCTCCATCTGAACACAATTTGGCAGTAATTCCCACAAGGAGGTGGGGAAGTCAAGGGGTGTGGGGATGAGTGAGGAGGGAGGCAGTGAGGGGGGGGCTTAGAGACACTGAGCCTGTTGCTTCATACCAGCACGCAAAGAGAAAAGTTCAGGACCTGTCATAAACACACCCCAGAAAGGAGGGGAGGCCGCCATGTTAACATCATCATGCCATCAGCTGGGATTTTTGCTCAAATCACAGGATTAAAGTTACAGGGCAAGAAAGGGAAGCCGTGTGGCTGGGAGAAAATGTACTCCACTGCGCTGTTCGCATGATTAGATTTTATTTCTTTACTGGAGGAATGGTGGGAATATCATGCTTGTGTTATGCTGATGAAGAAAACTCGCAGGGCAGTCGAGCCGTCTGAGTATATGAGGATGTGATGCGTCTCAGAAGATAGAGAGCGAGCCGTGGCGGTTTTTAGTTAGCGTGCACCTTTTCCCAGCAGAGACATTATGTGTTAACGATTCTCCATCACCCGTCACCCCTTGCGCCGTATAGCGGCGGGCTTCCCCTCTCACACCAGCAGGGGGAGCTGTCCTTCGTTGCCTTTGAGGTGCGTGGCTTCCATCGTTTGCTGCAGCACAAGTTTGTATTGACAGCAAACCAATAATGGTGGAATTACATACCGACGGACAAACTGTATGAAACTGCTCCAACAATTATCTGATTTTGCAAATATTTCTTTTCCAAAAGACATAAGCCAACAAATAAATTCAAAACTGTGCTTTATGTATCTGTATCTGCACGTCAGCAGCGCATATCTGTACATGTACTGTATATATCTACATACAGTATGTATCCGTCTCTCTCTCTCCCTCTCTTCCTTCCTCCCGCGCCCCCCCATCCCCACCCCCACTCTCGCTCTCGCTCTCGCTCCCCCTCTCTCGGCTTGAGTGTGTGTGCGTCCTCACGCGTGCGCGCGTGTACACATAAATATAAAGACAAGTACAAACGTGAAAATCACCAGAGCACCGGGATGATATTACACGCAGCCTTGAAACGCATGCGTTGCATGATCAAACCAATCAAGCATTATTTGCTGCGCGTTTGGGGCACACACTGAATAAAGCAAAAACAAATAATGATATGGAGAGAGTACAATTCACCAGCAATGTTTGTTATTGCACGGAGATACTGATCCAGCACTCAAATCCAGTATTTCGATACGATGCGTAGATTAGAATAATCCACTCATGGTAACAGTAATTTTGTTGTCGTTGGCTCGCCGCTTGTGGATTTGCGGCAGGAGACGAGAAGTCAAAGTGAGAGGCAAGCAGAGACCCCGACTCCGCTATCTCTGTTTTTAATGCTCAGTTGTGTAAATGAAAACCAAGCTGCCGTCGGCGCTTCTGTTTACATTTCCTGCCACTTACAGCTACTTACTGCTTATTACACTTCATCCCAGTGTGGTTACCAAAACACAGAGGAACCCATGCAGCTCTGCTTGGCATCACACTGATTGGGAGTCACTCTGCTGCTGCGTGAGTGCTGCGTGGCGCTCAAGAGAAGTCCTTTCCTTTGCCCTAAAGCAGCTCGTTCCCTCTACTTCACCACCCCCACCCCCACTTCACCAATTTTTTACCAAAGTGAGGCTCCGTGTTTGGGTCAGCTGTAGGAACAATGGTGTTAAAAGGGGAAGGGACAGAGTTAAAGGGCTGCTTATTCTGGAGGGGGACGGGAGAATAAATAACAGTGATGTACAGGACCACTTGTGTATTGGCCTTGGCTGCAGTGACTTTCTGAAGGACGTTATGTGTGAAACTATCCAGACGGTCTCGGATGGTTTTCCTGCGCCCCGCGCTCCTATTTTCCTTTTCTTTTTTCTTTCTTTTCTTTTCTTTTCTTTTCGTTTCTTTTCTTTTCTTTTCTTTTCTTTTCTTTTCTTTTCTTGTCTTTTCAAAGTTTTGTTATCATTGCTCGCTTTAACCCATAATGTCAATCCTACTCTTCACACAATGGCACATGTTTTTCAGTATAGCTTTCCAACAATTTCTGACAGAGCCAGGCTCACACACTTACATCGGTTTTGGGCTTAGGCTGCTTTTGTAATTGGGGTTCTGCAAAATCAAAAAGCCAAACAAACCATAAAAACCCAAACATCGTTAAGTCGAGATCTGTCATTTAAAGATTCCACTGTACCTCCGCGACTGGAATTTTTGCATGCGGGAGGATTTGAGGCTTTCATATTGGAAATGCAGCCCTCGTTGTTTGTAAAAATGAAGAAATTTACTCGAAAGTCAATTATCAGATTTTGCACTAAGCGTCTGAACAGCAAAAGTTGACGATTGAGCTTTGAGTTTTACACAAAACGCGTCATGTTTTTATCTGAAATGAATCTGCGTCCCAGGGAGACACGATTGACTTCAAGTTCAAGAATCAAGACAGATGAGAGAAGCATTAATTCATTTAACAGGTTGGGATGGTCCTGCTGGCGTTTCATTTCCCCTCTCTGATGCGTCTGACATTAGGTTTTGCATCGGTGAGTCACATGCGTTAAACTCGAAGATTGAGAGGATGGATATGTTGCATAGGACGAAAAAATCCTAAAACCTCCACGAGAAGCTGGCGCGAAATAGACATTTTTTTTCATTTGTGGCTCCCATCTGAATGAACTGAACTGCCCATCGGTTGCGATTAATAGAATGCATTTAACCTCTGAAAGAGAGGGTTAAGCGCGTCATTGATACTCATCATTACTGACATGAGATTGTGGAATCCTTTAGATTATTATCATTATCATTATCATTATCATTATCATTATCATTATCATTATTATTATTATTATTATTATTGTTGTTGTTGTTGTTGTTGTTGTTGCCGCCGTTGCTGTTGTTGCTGTTGTTGCTGTTGTTGTTATTGTTGTTATCATTATTACTTACTTAATTACTGACCGCAGTGCGCGGTGACACTCTGCACCATTCTCCATACATTTTTTAAATGTTTTGACAAATCACATGATAAGTTGGTCCGCAGAAACAAATCGGTGATCATAAACCAAATGAAAGAGCGTTTGTTAAAAAAACAAACAAAAAAACCCCAATACCAAACACAAATCATTGTAATTACCACTGCCATATATATTGACAGGTCATGATAGTATTTTTCCCATTGTATCATTAGCGCAGTATCAGATGAATAAAACAATTCAACTAACAAGGGTTCGACTATTATATCAATCAAACCGCCTGCTCACATAAAAAGGTGCACATGTTCAGCAGGTGTGTGTGAATGTGTGTACCCTCGCGCGCCCGTGTGTGAAGAAGCAGCTCGGACAGCCCAGATATCCGACAGAGGTCATGATTCGGATCTGAGGGGACGCCACGCTGTCGATCTGCCGCAGAATCTTCAGTGGGGCGCCACCTCAAAAAATTCAATATGATTTAAATACGTGATGATCCTCTTGTTTTTTCCATTGCTCATCTTTCAAATTTCAGCTCTGAGCGAGGATCCGCTCTGTGACAAAGTCACGCAATCTGTCTTCAACAATCTGACAGGTTATTCGATGGATTCTAAATTGTGCGTTTGGAGTAATGATATTACTGGTTATGAAACTGGTTATATTCTTCTTGTAGTTTTTTTTCGTAGTTCTAAAATTAAATTTATGATCATCATAACTCATTAACGACTGAAGTGAAATATTCCATCGTATAACACCCACGATTGAAAATTTTCGTCTTTTCGTGCGGCGGATTACAAGACTAAAATCAAAACTCGGACGCATTTGGAGTAAAACGTCAAATGATTAAATGTCAAAAGAGTGGCGTTATATCGAGGCCTATACCTGATCGCCTGCGGCTTGGAGAATGTCTGACATACCATGCACTTCGATGAATTTTAGGCATATAAAACTTGTGACAGCTCGGCAGTCGTCGGTGAGTTATCATATTGATGTGAAAAACACAAATTGACGCTCACTTGGCTCTTTAAGTCGAAATGAGTGTGTTGAAAACGAGTTAATTTTTCATAAGCACAACACAACTTGTGTATCTATTATCGTCTTGGTGCTGCATTCAAGGCATCGTGGGAAAGTGCATGACAGACAAGCAAAAAGTACACCAATTCAATGTGACGCTCACTTAGATTTCCGATCCATGCTTCGTGACGATCTCAAGTTTCGCTCTTTGCAATATCCTTGAAATTTTTTTTCGGTGTCAGTTCCTTTCTTTTTACTTGTGAGGATCAACAAACACCACAACTTGTCTCCTGTTTTCAAACCGAGCAGTCTCATTTTTCCGTACTGTATTCCGTAAAAGATTTGGCACTCTATTCACAAAATCTTTAATTTGTTCCAAAAAAGTCCAACAAACCCACAGCAACGATTTATTACTCTGTACGCGAATACCTCGCAACTGAGATGAAAACGCAAGATTAAACAAAGTTCACCTTAACGCCCCTTTTAGTCCGTCCGATTTAATTCCCACTTGTATGAACACGACATGACGTCACTTTACTGTGACCAATGGTGACGTGTCTTTCGGCCTCTGTCGTCCAATGGGGGCCGCGGAAGAGCGCCTGTCAGTCACAGGTGAGGGTGGACGGTGAAAGTGGGTGAAAAGGGCCGGAGAGCAGCGCGCTCCCGGGCTGAAGGCAGCGCTATGCTGAGGAGAAGCATCGTGTCTGCGGACGTAGGAGAAACTTTCCGCGGTTTCTCCCGGACGCGTGGGCAGTAGAAAGAAAAGAAAAGAGCGAGAGTGGAGGAAAGTGTGAGGAACTCCGGTCTTGGAGTTGCGTACGATGTGGATGCTGTAACTTTTTTCCCTTCTTTAACTGGGATCGCTCCGTTTACGCACAGGCAGAAAAGAAACGCCTCCTGTTGATTGCAGAGAAATGGCCGTGCGTGGCAACTCGCTGATGCCTTTTTCGATCCAAGCTATCCTTAACAAAAAGGACGATAGTCGACACTTGCCAGATTTGGACATGTGCTTCTCCAAGACTGCGTGCTGGAAAATATTCGGCGAGATGAACGCCGGTGCAGGGGGGGACGACACGACCGCCTGTGAGCCGACGGATCGGAGGAGCTACGACTCGGACTCGGGACTCAGCGACGATAATGACGGCAAGGCTGCAGCGGCGTGTAAATCGGAGAAAGACGGTGACGCAGCGTCGGACGTGCCGGAGGAAAGTCTGCAGGAGGAGACGGACCATGAGGGAGCCGTAGAGAACGTAAAGAGTGACAGCGAGCCGCATAATATGACAGGTAAGGAGCGAAAATGTCTCTATACGAATTTGTTTACGTCCTACGTTTACACAAGAACAGCACGATTGGAGCCTGCGGGGGTCTTCCACTCCGCACAAAGAACCCCTTTGTGTGTTATCAAACGCTCTTCATTGCAGATTTACACCGACTTCTTTTATTGTCTATGAGTCAGGCCACATATGCATCGGTGAAATTGATGGGCCATTTTTTAAACTCACATGTTTATGAATGCAATAACGGCATTTCTTCCTTATTATGTGACTTATGTGTAGTAGAAACACCTCTTGAATTTGTGATCTCAATATGCACACGGAATCGTACAGTCATCCCAGCTTTTATTGGATTTAAAAGCTGCAACAAACATTACGTAAACACGGTTGTGTGTCAGATGTGTGCAGTTTTCTCCCAGTGCGACGATAAAAATACTTGTAATTCCGATCATGATTCCATGCTAATCTGATTTGCCACACGGTCAAATAACAGCAAAATAACCTATTTATGGTGCAATCAGCACGAGAGATCACGCGTGTTTAAGCCGAACAACAACAACAACAACAACAACAACAAAGAGCAGAAAGTTAAGGAGCTGACTTGCACTATGGCCCATGTCTGCATGCCCCCCATCTCCTCCTTCCCCAATTTTTCCAGACTCTGGTAACCCGGACGAGAAGGGTCCGGATCAACCCAAACAGAGGAAAAAGCGCTCCAGGGCCGCGTTCTCCCACGCTCAGGTCTTCGAACTGGAGCGCCGCTTCAACCACCAGCGGTACCTGTCCGGACCCGAGCGGGCCGACCTGGCGGCCTCGCTCAAGCTGACGGAGACGCAAGTGAAGATCTGGTTCCAGAACCGCAGGTACAAGACGAAACGTCGCCAGATGGCCGCCGATCTGATGGCGTCCACCCCGGCGGCGAAGAAGGTGGCCGTCAAAGTTTTGGTTCGGGACGACCAGAGACAGTACGGGCCGGGCGAGATCCTGCGGCCCCCGCTGTTGTCCCTGCAGCCGTCTTACTACTACCCGTACGCCTACTGTCTCCCCGCCTGGACGCTGTCCGCATGTGCGGGGAATCAGTGAACTCCTCCCGTCTCCTCATCCCTCTCCTCCACCACCACTCTCACCCCTCCACCCTTGTGACTGTATTTATTCGTTCCCATCGTTCCCTGTTTTACTTTTTTCGCTTCCAGAAAACTAAACTAACTAGTAAACTGTTATTTTGATGTGACAAGAGGAAAGATCTGAGGGAACTCAACTCGGCGTCTCCTCTGAGACATTTAACGTATACTCACTCCGTTCGGTACCAAGGGAGTTCTCGCCCCTTACCCTCCTGCCCTCCGAGCCCGAAGGCGACGAAACGTTCCCCAAAGTTGCGACCTTTGACTGTGTGTGACCTGGAAGTCTTTGGCCTCTTTATTCACGTCAGGGAGTGATACGCTCAGAAGTATTCCTCTTTTTTTGCGCCCCTGGCGAACCTCTGAATCCCCCCGTTAGACACACACACACACACACACACACACACACACACACACACACACACACACACACACACACACACACACACACACACACACACACACACACACACACCATCCCTCTCACATTCCCCCTCATTTGGCCCTCCGCCCACCCCGGCCTCACGAGACTCCCACCTATCCT
>OMPJ01037848.1:28154-47295 GCA_900312935.1 Carapus acus | reverse complement strand
GGGGTGACTCACAAAGGAACCATGCTACTATGTTACATCACTCCCAGATTCAATATGGGGGATGATTAATGCCACATGGGGGCCTTTCAATCTCAGCAACATCAATACACTTAAAATGATTTATCAGGTAGGCACACCAACTTTAACTGCAGGCCACCAATCCCCAATCACCGTGTCAGAAGATGATACAACAATCAGCCATCTTTTCATCATCTTTCTTAGTATGTCAATCTGCATGTTGAATGCAAAAACGCATGGACTACTGATCATGGACGTAAAGGAAAAAATAGACATGTAAATCTGACAATACTGCTTAAGATGGTGGGACAGTGATTACAATTGTTTTAATTTTAGCAATTTGAATGAAAATAGTTTTTATTTAAGATTTATCGAGCAAATGAAACACCAGACATGAGAAATATATTATTTGGAGAAAAGGTGTAACAAAAAAATGAGTTCATGACAACAGGCGGATACACTTAGGACAGTGAAATTATTACAAGCCGTACAGGTAGTTTGTCTTCTTGTCTTTTTAATACACTTCTTTTTCTGCACAGTCGTGCGCACGCCGATGTCAGAAACTGATCGAGATGACAAAAATATGCGAGGAGCATCCTCCTGCGAGAGGAGGCTGCAGTTGATCATGCGAGGTTGTTAGCACCGTTTTATCATCTCCTTCCGGTACAATAGATTCTGTGAAGTTGCAAATACATTGACCGGTGTCTGACTTGTGCATCTGATCTGATGGACGGTGATGATGATAACTGATGATGATAACTGTTTCACAACCTTTGCAGAGCTAAAGGGACTGATCCAGGATAACAGACCGAAAATATGACTCGTTGAGGTTATATACACAAGTGGGAACTTTTTTTCCCCTTGAAACTCTATTCCTGCTCCTGTGGCACCATTCGGCCCTCATACATTCTCATCCATCTACGAGCCAACAGCGCAGCCCTCATCTCCTACGCAGCACAGCCACAACACACACACACTATCCCGGCGAAACGAGTAAATCCTTCAAAATTACAACTGGGGAATAAAAACGGCGTGACAAACAATACGGAACAGCCGCTGAGATGGTACGTAGGAATACAGAAGAGTGTGGAACTAAGTGGTACGAGTGCTTCCCTCATACACAAACAGTCCAAGTGCATAATAATGTAGAATTCCGTCAGGAAGATGGTGCAAACACAGAGGGAGAGGGAGAGAGGGAGAGGGAGAGAGAGAGAGAGAGAAAGAGAGAGAGAGAGGTGAGGGGACAGTTTGCGCCATCCTCCATCGGACTGATCAATAACCAGCATAACGTCAACTAACCCCAGGGCGGAGGCTCCTCTCCCTCTCGGCGGTAACGGGACGCGTTAGCCGGGGCTAAGATGTCACAGCAGCCCGGGGCGAGAGAAGCGGAGGGGGGGAGTGGGTTGAGGGTGCACAAACTGCCGCAGTAAAAACGCAAAACAATGACACACAACCACCATCCCCGAAAAATATCCAATGAAGAATGGGGGATACTCACCCGGGTGAGAGTGTGCGTGTTTGGGCAAGGTTAAAACCACGAAGGATAAAATCCAGCAGTAACTCGGTTCCCGAATCCTCCGCATGTCAGAGCAACAAGAAGGCAGCGGGTGACAAAGTTTCTCGGTCTTTCCTTTCCTTAAAACTGGCATAAAATGGGGGATGGAAGTCGACGGCGACGCGTTAAAAGTCTGCCGGGCGTTGAGCGGAGGGCGGCAGCTCGCAAACACAACGTCTTCGCCTCCGGTCCGAGCTCCGGCATTTGCTTCGAGGGGGAACCGGGAGAGGCTCAACGCGGCGCGGGGAGACACTTGACGATCTGCGGGGACTCCTTGGTGCACGTCGCGGGGCTTCCAGCCCGCCACATTCCCGGAGTGTTGCGGGTAATGGTGGGGATGGAGGCACGGAGGGTTCGGGGGCTGAATCGGCGATCGATTCGTCGGGTTTAACTTCGAGCTAAAGTGATCGATCGGTATCGATGACACGTGGGCATTATCGAGTGATTATCCGCGGCGTCGGAGCGGGGACTGTTCCCGCGCTGTCTCGGCGGAGGCTCGGCACACGGTGCGGCTGCGGGCGTCTCGTTCTTCCAT
Source organism: Carapus acus (assembly GCA_900312935.1). Lineage (NCBI taxonomy): Eukaryota > Metazoa > Chordata > Actinopteri > Ophidiiformes > Carapidae > Carapus > Carapus acus. Next base: position 45,187 of record OMPJ01037848.1, on the reverse strand, counting down.
CCAGGAAACGGACTTTGTGGCGGTCAGGCGTGCGTGGACCTCGGCTCGCGTCGTCCTCCCTCTTCGGTCGGCGGCTCGGTCGGTAGGACGGGCGGCGGGCAGCCCAATGCGCGCAGGGGCTGCATGGGGCGGGAGCAGCGCAGGCAGAGGGGAGGAAGAAGGGAGGGAGAGAAAGAGGGAGGGAGAGAGAGGGAGGGGGGCGGTTCTTGTATCTGCTGAACGCAAAATGACTCCGAATGGACCGGGAGAGGAGTGGAGGAAGAGGAGGAGAGGGGGAGAGGGAGGGCTGATTCAGTTAAGATCGATATCCCGGTACCGTCCCCCAAACCAAGCCAGACAACGGACCTTTGCATCCGAACCCCCTCTTCTCCCTCTGCTTCCTCTTGCCCCCTCTTCCTCCTCCTTCTCCTCCTCTTCCTCCTCCTCCTCCCTCCCCTGTTGCCTCAGCCAGCAGCCGAATCCCACCGAGAGTCCAACTGTGCGGATGGCGGTTCCGTTCGGATTTGACGTGAAGAAACCCGCAACCCGTCTCCTCTCCTCACTACCCCCCCTGCACAAAGAAACCAGCCTCGAGTCCCCGCGGTTCTGGCGGTTCTGTTGTGTAATCCCCTGCCGGGTCCGGTGTTCCCGTGACCCTCCAGAGGCTCAGCGACGTCCCTTTGCCTCCTGCTGGCAGAACTGTGAATGGAATGCTTTAGCGCTAATCATCACCTGGATCATCGTGGCGCACCAAGTGGGCACTGATTGGAGAGTTTTGTATCCACCCGTGACTCTCCCTGAAGGAAATGTGAAGTCAGCGGGGCTCTGGCACAACCATACAGCTGGACATTTAATTTGAGGAATTTGATTAAATTTCTCATTTAATTACACAGTTCTCTGCAGGGCCGTTGAGGACAGTCACAAGGGCCCTTTGCTTTTAATGTGGGCCATCTGCTTCCTCTCCAGAATGCCTACCTTTCAAAGCCCTCCGAGGCCCCCCGGGCATCCTCGCGCCAACCTCTAGGTGGCACTTACTCTTTATGCTGCACACGAGGCATATTGTTATTGACAATATTCCAGACATGACTGTGTTCTTCTGACGGGCCATTGCAAATGGATGTTTGGCAGGGCTTCCCCAGTTTCACGTGAATGAGAATCCTGGTTACTCATCTAGAACCTTCAGACGCATAAATTCTACCATGGACGAGATGCTCGGCCACAGGTGACCCGGCAGTGACCTTCAAAAGAGAGAGGGAGGTACACAGAGCATAAAAAAGACCGCTAGACAAGGCAACATTTAACCCGCAAGACATGAGATGGGTGGATAGAAATTCCAAAAATACAATATGTTAAATTCTACATTGATATCATATAATCTCTGGAGTCATTTTTATATAAGTAGAGTGGAGGATTTCCAATAAACTGGTGTCTCAGCACAGCGTCAGCATGGGATCACTGTCTCGCATTGGGAAGCACAACATATTGAATTCACCCAACCTGTAATTCAGAGAAATAATCCTTTCACATTGATCAGTGTGAAGTTGATGCAGGGAAATGCGAAAATAAACAAAGTCAAGGTGACATTTCTAGTCAGAGGTTGCTGGGCCGTGTTCTGAAGCCGTGTCTAGACGTCTACATTTTAATGAAAACAGTACTGGTGTCATAAATTCTTGTCGCCGGGATCGTGATGATTTGCAGTGCTTGTACATGACATGCATCACGGGGTGAAGGTCTGAGTCGTGAGGGTGTGTAATGCCAGTTTGAGATCCGATAATTAAAATCGATAATTTGTCATTTCTTTCAGCGAGCATCGCGGTGCACTTGTGACAGTGGGAAGACGCTTGTATTCCTTGTACTAAACATATTCTTTATCATCATTTGAACATCGTATTGAGAACGTACAGAGACAGCACATTATGTTTATGAGACATACGTTTGCACCTCCAGACTAATTCTGTGTTTGCATCCCTGCTCCTACTGGAGGAAAAGTTTCTCCTCAACAGCACTGATTATAAGCCTCAATGTCATTTTTCCTCCCATGCAGTACACAGTAGCTTTACCAAATGTAATGACAGGGGAACATACTGAATAAATTATCAGTGACAGGGGTCCAAGTTTCATTGACAATCCCCACCCCTGCAAGTGTGAACAAAGTCTACATCAGTCTAGATTTGAAGTGAAAATTAAAACGGTTGTTTGATGGTTTGGGGGAAAGGCATGTTCACGGGCCCCAGAAATATCAGCCTCTTCACGTTTGCCTTACCTTCTGAAATTCATTCAGAGCGAAGAACAAAGACGGCAGCCACGGCTGACAAACTCGTTTTCATTGTTCTATGCTCAGAATCATCCTGCCAAGGCAGTGAGTGCCTCCAACAGGCTTAAAGCCTTCGTCTTTACACTTTCCCCTGCAAGACTATTCAGACTTTGTCGGTGTGGTGTTATATTTGACATCATAATCTCTTCACCCATTGGGACTATAGACCCTGAAGGCATTCTAACAATTTCTCTGACAGTCAAATTACGTCTCAGATAGAACAGACTGAGGAATATATATGATTTATGCTGCTGGGGCCATGACATAGACATTGTACCCATGGGCGACTTCCTCATCGCTGCCCTGAAGTGATCTCAGAATTGCATTTTCATTATTACTTCAAACTCTTTCCACGTGTTGACAGTGGCTACATAATGCACGACTGCGTGCATCAATTATGTAATATAATTCAGGCTATGACCATATATAATTTAGTTGATTCTCAATTTCCTACATAATTTATCCAAATGCCATTTTTACCATTGCAACTTCCCAAATCGTTTGATCTTTTGTGATTTCTCTCATTGCTGAAGTATCCAATTTTCTTCTCTACTGTACATTGTGAATACCGTATTTCTTGCTCCATAAGGTGCACTTATAGTCCTTACATTTTCTTCATTCCCAGCTGACTCGGGTGCAGTGGAGGCAATATCTTGGCTTGAATTAATAATCTATCCAAAAAGATCACAAAACTTCAATTCAAGCCTCTTAGACACCTAACAGACCAATGATACGCAGGCATGTGTAAATGAATCCACTCTCCGGGCAGTCTTTGTTTTGTCTTTGATTTATTTCACACAAACTTGCAATCAACAGAATCACCTGTTAGTTTTTTGTTTGCCCAATTAGGTGTGTCTTAGTTCTAACTTATCTGTCATTTTAAAGGCTCACCCATGTGCAGACTCCACCCAGAGGGATAGGAGCAAAAAACTAATATAAACAGCAAGTAACCTGATAGTACAGAACAAGTAGTTCAGATAGTTGAATGTAACCAAAATACCAGTTTTACATTATTTAACTATAGAAATCAGGAAATAGCTGACACAGGGACATTGTTTTTAAGACAGTCACACTAACCTCAGTTGTCCACTATCTCTGGCAACAATTACCCAATCAGAGAACAATACATAATATGCTTACCGACGCCACTCCCTTACTGTGTTCCGAGCTTTCACGAAAGCTCTACTCGAGGAATTCCGTTTGCATTGTTTGTTTGCTTGGTTCAATGCTGGTAAGAGGACACACAATGGTAGAGGTTGAAATGTGTGCTTTTGGTTTAATTGTGTTCTAACTTGGCCACACATGGCCAGGTGGCACAAGGATATTTTGGCGTAGGATCGTTGTTTGGCATTGTTGTTTCTGGAAACAACAGGGTAAATGGCCCAGCAGTCGTTCATTTTTAGCTCTAACGCAATCAGTGCAAATGTAAAATGCATGCTTGCGCATATCGCTGTTGCTCTTGATAAATCGGTAGTGAATTGTAATCATACAGTTGGAGCTCACCGCCTCCACTTTCACCTTCCCAATAAGATGGCTCGCCTCCTTCTACCATTATGCAACTCCCGTACATTGAGGGCAGCGCAGTGGCTCGCTCTTCACCACATGCGCAGGCCAGGCCCCATCGCACCAATGACAAGTACTCTCACATCTACAATTACAATGACAAAGCACAATTAGTCTTACTGAGTGTATGTAAACACACTGAATGATAGTGTGTGGGCAGAGAGAGCACGGGGACGTTTGCAAATAGTTGAAGGAATTCATCTTTTTTTCATCTAATTCAGGGCTGGTTGGGAGGCAGTGGAAATCGTCTTGTCAGCTTCATGTTTACACGCTAATGCTTTACGTCCTCACCTTGCCGGTTAATGTACCCAAGCACGGACGACATTTTTAATGCGAGGTGTAAAACTGCGAGGCGGCGAGCAAAGACATGCAACACTAGTCCTGTAATTTCTTTTGCCAGAAGATGACAATGTTATATGATGATGTCGTAGGCTATGGGACCTGTTTCCTTTTTTTGACCTGCTTGTTTGTTTGGTTTTTCGTGCGTGGTCGTCTGTCATGGTGATAAATAGAGTCAAGAGTGAAAATTTGCTGTCTTAGTCAAACAGATCCTACTTGCTCATCACACTTATCTAGGTTAGTTGTGGCGTCTGTTAGAAATTAATTTGAATAAATGGAGTCCTTCTCTTTGCTAACACATGCCTTGTTTTATGGGACTCCCACCCTCATAGGTATTTTTCATTATTCTAAACAATCGGGCAGTTTTGTTTAGAATTTGCTACAGTCGACTAATCACAGTTACTAATAGGAATGCCTAGTGAATTAGAAATAACAGGGGAGATGTCGATAAATCAACCAATGTGTCCCACTTTACACACTACACACCATCTCCAAGTGGGTTCGTCACATGGTGGCACTGCAAAGATGGCAGAGACATTAGTATTCACAGACCACAACAGCTTTGCTTGGGTTGTTGATGTCGGCGATTTGTCCACAATGCAATTTGCAAGGAAATGAAGGAACATCTGGCAAGTGGAGGCATCATGGGAGAAAAGTGAAGAATAAAACAAACCTTTGCATTCAGATTTTTGTCGGCAGAGACAGAGAAACACAGGACCATGTTTCAGTCAAGATAGAAGTCAAAGATATCCCTGCAGAAATATTGGCATTATTACTAGTAAGAGTATTATTTTAGTATACTCAGCAGCAGTAACAGCAGCAACAGTATCAATAATAATAATAACATTAGAGGGACAATCCCTGCAGCACCTGTACATGATGCAGTCAATCATAGTTCCTAATCATAGGTCCTAATAAGTTTCCGGTGTGTATATGTGACTGTCAATGGGACTTTATAGTAGTATGCGATTTTGACTGCAGAATTAGGAAATATGGCATAAAGGACCATTAGCAATAAAACTCTTAAAATTCCAATACAGAAGCCACAGAGAGCAGAGAATCTCCATGTGTGTGTTCTCCCAATTACTCAGCTCAGAGATTCTATTCGCCTTCCCCCCCTAACTTGGTCTCTATCTGTCTTGCAATCAGCTTGCAGAGGTGTGAATCTCTCGCACGATTGCTGACCCATCAGAGGGAACATCGTATCTGCTTTCATCTTCATCACGTCCCTGTGCCTGACCGAAATGCGATTCAACAACGCCGCGGCGGCATGATGCCTTCATGTGCTGGTGAGGAAAATCAGATTTTCAGACTTTGGGCTGCCAGGCATAATTGCTTTCATAAACTCTGCTGCACACCAGTTGCCAAGACCGTCACTGAGCAAACACAGACGACGTGAAGGGGATGATGAGAAGTTTCCACCAGCAAGTCTTCCCGGCCAGTGTTAGGAAGCTCTGATTCAGTGATTCTCCAAGGAATTTACCATCAAAATTTAACCTTTGCCAGTTTTATTACAGAGAAACATGCTAAGCCTATCGGAGAGTCTGTTGTGCTTGCCTCCATCTCAACCTCGAACCCCCAGACATTATAGACCGAAAACAAAACCGGAGCTGAATAATCCAGTTTCACACCCTGAACTCACAGAGATTCTTTTGAATAATTCCTTACCTTTTATCAAAGTATAATGTTGTAGCTCTATTTATTGCCCGGAGTTGTATATTCAAGTTGTTTCATTTGTGCAGATCTGCTAATTAATTCATCAAAGGGATACTTGACGATAACGTAAGAGGAGAAAACCTCAACGAAGATATAAAAGTGTTCACAGGGAACACTGTGTTGCCACGACAAGAGAGGATTGGACAGCTTTAGGAAGGGGAAAGTGGATGGAAGGAAAGGACTGAGTCAAAGACTCACAGAACAAGAGAGAGGAGGAGACAATAGGGCTGAGGAGTGGTGGAGAGGACTAGAGAGGGAAGGAAAAGGGGAGACAGAAGATGGAGAGCAGAGAGACAGGGAGAGGGGAAGATGCGGGGGCCACGAGGGTGAGGAGATGGAGCAAAGAATGTGTAGAGAGAGAGAGTGATAGAGAAAAGGAGAGAGTTATGGCTGCAATGATTTGAGGTTGTAGTAGTTACTATTTGAAGCCAGTAGAGGGTGTCTGCAAAATTCATGTTGCCATTAATCTCCTTGGTTGTTGGAGCCGGTGAGGAGCATGACTGAAGGTCCCTCGGGCCAGACAGAGGGTTCATCCGTCACAGAGGGACTCCGGCTCCCATCAGGCACCTGGATGGATGATTCCGTTGCGGAGAAATATGGATTATATATTCAGACGATCAGTATATCTAAAGGTCATATGGGCTGCAAACTCCAAACACGTGGATAGGCGTTTGGTAGCTTGCTCACTGCGGCACCAGAAGAATCACAATTCCAGCAAAGTCTTGCCTCCAAAAATTTTCACTTCACCTCTAGCAACTCATTCGCAGATCATTTACAAGTGTGGGTGAATTGTGGAAGATTCTCACCATTTGTCAAATGAGGCAAGTTGCACAAAAAAGATCTGCAAACTCGCTGAGGGCGTCTGAGCATGTGCGAAGGCGGAGAAAATGGCCAACGCCAACGTGTTGAGCATCTGGTACCTCCTTCATCTCCGTGGTTAGTTTATAGAATCGGTTGAGATAGTGCCAACTTCCAATAGGGATGGGGTGAAATGGGAAGAGATCAGATGAGCCGAGCCGAGATCATTTCAACATCACACTGACATCACAAGAACAACAGAAAAGACGAAACCATCCTATGAATTATTTGAGGGAGCGTGAAATACGAAAACTCTGGCCTGCCGGGGGAACAAAGGCGGATGAGCGGTAACGGTAACTGTAACTATGACTACAGAAATCTGAGTTCAAAAGAGGAAAATACCTGATAGGGAAGAGAGAGAGGGGTTAACAAAAATCGAAACAGCAGTTGTGCAGTTGATGTTGTCATGGCAACCTGAGGTTAAATCGGAGTCTGTGTGTTTACGTCACGCTTTCCTTTGTAGAGTGATGCCAAAGACGCCCCTCTGACATGTCTATGTGTGCGTGTGAGCAAGCTGCTGTGTGTGTGATTCAGACGTCATCACCCACATCTCCCTGCTGGTGCCGCTGGCGTCTTTTTAGGCCGGGCGCGGCTGCCAGAGGTGGCAGATGTTTAGACACATGGCCACCCAATGCTGCACAAAATAAGCTGTCACTCTAAATGTTTGCTGATGGAATCACGTTGTCACGCCCACGTGTCATACAACCTCCCGTGGCGTGAAGCGAGCCGGTGAGCGAGCGGACACGGGGCTCCGCCACATTAGCGCAGGCCACAGAGACGTGCGGGGAAGTGTTTGTGTTAAACATCTGGGCACGTTTTCCCGGAACGTGGACCGGGCCACGGTACATTTGCGTGTGAGCTGCGACGTGAGACATCTCAGTTGTAATTGTCAGAGCGGATTACTTCAAATGCTCTCCCCCCTGCTTTGAGGAACAACACACCAATTTGAATCAGTCTCCATTTATCTGACGTCTCCTCAGATCCAAGAACGTTTGCCGTCGACATCGCCGCTAATCCCACTGATGCAGAATTTCATTACGGCAGAGGAGGACAAATGTTTTAACCTTTCCAGCAGCCAAAGACACATATTCCATTTCCCCAAATTTCTCTGTCCTTTTCCCTGAATTAAATCCAACGCGCCAGGGTCACGTCCTTCTATTTTCGGTGAGTTTCCACGAAGCGCTGTAGGACGAAGAAAGACGAGAACGCGGCCTGTGCCGAAAAGGCCCATCTGTTTAATAATGCCAGGCTCCATCTTTACTCTCGTTTCACTTCTTTGACTGCCTTTGATGTCTAGAATTACAGTTCATTGCACAAGGACACACACACGCATACACACACACAGAGACGCACACACACACACCCAGGCGCGCACCCTCCGTCTGAGACTCACCCAGGAGAGCGGGCGAACAGAATTCAGAATCACGCCTTTCCTCCACAACGGCAGATGAAAGTGCCGTAACGTGGCTAATATCTGTAAAAGTATTCAACTGTATGCAAATCTGATAATGAAATGTAACGTATGCAAAGCCCCACGATGAATATTTCACCCGGCTGCTTATTTTAAAGTGCAAAAAGTCACTAGCCAGAGTCTGCATACGACACAAGGGAGTGTGTGTGTGTGTGTGTGTGTGTGTGTGTGTGTGTGTGTGTGTGTGTGTGGGTTTGTGTTGCAACAGCAGCCAATTAGTGCTGCTGGGCAGGTGCCTGCAGTTCCATTTATGAAACGCAATAATGAAAACCCAAGTCGTGCCGACGAACAAAAGCCTTTCTGCCGGGAGCTGTCTAACCGTCACTCTCCGCGAGTGGGGGGCCAGGGAGACAGAGGAGGAGGAGAGGGGGATGGAGAGGGGGAAGACGCTTTGGTTGAAAAATAATGCCAAAATAGTTTTTTGACCAAGCGGGAGACTCTGGAGTGAGGAGGACAGAAATGTCTTAAACACCTCACTGGTTTGCTATGCCTCTGAAATTTAAAGTGATGCGAGTTCTGGGAATATTATTTTTTGCCTCACTTGCTGCAATTTAATTACCAGCAAGAATTAAACTCAGGACGAGTAACTGCTGATTACAGATTTCTTTATTTTGAAGACATAACATTTTTGTATGTGGCCTCCGTGAGGTACTAGGGAGAGATTTAGGAGACTGGAGGGTTTTGCGTCTTGCCCACGTGCGCCTCAACATCAGACCCTTTGGATTGTTTCCGAAGTTGAACTAGAAACCTTTTGGTTTTTTGGGGCCTGCTACACCCCCAGAATCTTATTGATTCACCCATTCAGGTGTTCAAGAATATGCAGACCCATCTTCTGTGAGTACAGCAGGAGGATCATTCCAGAATAAACAGTGATTGCATCAACACAATCTAAACTTTAATACAGTGTGTCTGAAGCTGTAAGTATGAATCGAAAACATCCAGTTTATTGTTTCTCCCCGCGGTTCTGGTTAATTGCATGGAATCTTTTATTTATGAGTTGCTGGCGCAATCCAGACCGTGTCGATAAATTCCAGTGCCTGTGTCGGCGGTTTCCGTCTCAATTCACGGCCGCGGCTCGAATTAGCCTTAAGTCCAAGTACGTGACACGGTGCTTTGTTTGGGGAAGAACGAGAATGCAGCACATTAAACATGAATGCCAGCAGGAAAATATGTGGAAAATAAGCTGCAGTTGAGCATCTCCACCGCATCAGAACTGGGATCCATAAATGTGTTTTTAATGTCCCCATCTCCCTGCTGAGATGTTTCCTCTCATACACATACACACACACTCTCTCTCTTGCTGGTCTGGACTAGCGTTGCTGCGCTTCTTTCCATTGTTTCATTTCTTTGGGATTCTTACACACACCCAGATGTGGTTGCTCGCGGCGTGAAGTTGGCTGGAAATCTCGTTGCGCTTCTGCTGCAATATCACCTGGATCCACAGCGGAGGAAGCTAATGTAGGCGAAGGATGGCGTGATAAATCCACGCTGTCAGAGACGAGATTACAGCACGCTGAGACATTATGACGGAAAATATGATATTACGCCGGAGATGGAAGGGGAGAAAAATCCATTTTCCCCGTCAACGTATAGAAAAAGAAATGCACGTCGGATTTTCAACTGCGTCAGCATTATCGTAGCTGCGTACATATGAAACACATTGTCTCCTTATCGCTCCAAAGTGACCACACACAGACGCAGATACACATTCTAGCCACGCAGGCCCGAGCGTACAACCAATACTTTCTAATCTCGCAATGGAAGATAGACAAGCTTATATTAATAAAACGAATACTTACTCATAAATGTGAAAATGGAAACCAAAAACTTGGAACTGGATCATTTCAGGAATGTTGCACACCACCACCTCAACCCTTGTTTGAGGCTAAGATGTGCTTGAGCGAGGCACCAAGTCTGTAAATGCTCCTTGGATGCCCACTGATGTGCTGTGAGAAGTGTGCAGTAGGAGACATGACACATTGTGCAGATTCAAACTGTTCAAAAGTATGATTTTTTTCTGTTTTGATGGCCATTGTAATGGTACAAGCCCACCACAATGGATGAGATGCAAGCGGGAGGTAGCTGGACATATCATCACAGAAACACTTTTTTTTTTTTCATCATTTCTCTATTTCTGCTTTGTGTTACATCCAAGAATACCCAAATCAAACAGAAATTTGTGTGTGTGTGTGTGAGTGTGTGTTTGCGTGCGAGTAAGCATCCCTCACCTGGAGGCAAAGCTTGTGACTTCAATCAAGCCCATCGATGTTATTGTAACCACAGAGGAAGTGAAGGAATAAATGCAGCCTGGCGGTGCCGAGAAGTTTCTTGTCCCAGGAGAGCCGAGTCGACTGGAAACGCGCTCCAGGATTTCAAAGCGGTGAGGAGAGCACACCGTGCTCCGAAGTGAGGGGGAAGAAACGGAGGAGGAAGAAAAAGAGGGAGAAGAATGTGCCACGTTTATCAGAGAATTAAATGAAGGTGTTTAGCTGTCACAATGTCTGCCGCAAGTTAAATTCGGTTGTCAGGACGAATCTGGGAGCCGAGACGATCCGGTCTTTTCGAACTCTTCCCCCTGTCATCGTCTCCAGGATTTGACGGGTGCTCCACCCTTGAAAAACACAGAATCCCTCAGCAGGCTTGTGTGTGGAGAGACACACAGATGTGTGTTTGTGTAGTTGTGTGTGTGTGTGTGTCTTCCTGACAGTCCACACTAAATACACAGCATTTTTTTAGACCCTAATTGCCCTTTTGTGTGGTGGAAGGTACGTGGGCGTATGATAAAAACCTTCGGTCACATCTCCCCGCGTCCTCAGTGGCGGCAGCACGGCACTCTGGGGACGTTCGGACCTTTGCGAGAGCTAACGACCCAGTTCTCAGCACCATCAGCATGATTAGCTTTAACCTCTCGTCTGCACGCCCTTCAGAGGCACAGCCACCAGTTCCGAAGACAGACACTGTCGCCGCCAATAACACACCCCACGCGTCATTTTGGATTCCCAGGACTTCCTGTGTCAGCCTGTGTTGGCGGCATGACACTGAAACCGGGAACCTTAAGAACGCTTGGGCGGTCATCTAGAGATAGAAAGATTCCTGGTTTATTTTGGGCTCCCCTATCAAGGAAGTGAACCCATTGTGTGGGTGTGGGTGTGGATGTGGGTATGTGCGGAAACGACTTGGATTTGTCTCTGTCCAACCAAACTCATAGCATTTGGCTATCTCAGATGTTTGTCTCTCAAAATACTGACTCCTGTTTCTCCCCAGGGTGGCTCCAACCAGCGCAAGTGGGACAAATCGTCCCCTCCTTCCCCTGACTCCCCCACTTGTGTCCTATTGTGCTGTTACAGTTGGAGATCCTGCCCATCCCATGGCGTCCCTGAGAAGACATTTGGCCAGTGCTCAGGGTGTCCTCTAGGTAAAACAGCAGCGGTTTTTACCTCCTCTGAGCATTCCGTGTCCCCCTCATCGTTGAAGTGGCTGGTGAGTCTCTCTGATGTCTGTCTCGCCTCTGCGCCCATGGTTTTGCTGCCTGGCCCTCCGGGTCCCTGCCTCAGCGTGGCCTTCTTGATGCCGTCTGCTCTTTGCAGCCTTTTTCTCGGGTTTCTATCTTCATACGTCTGCTGGGGATGCTATCTGTGTCTGATGATCTCATATTCTCATTTTCCCTTTCGCTCTCTCTCTGGTGCCCTCTTGATCCGCTGCCTCCAAATGTTGTGAAAATCTTCAACTGACATTTTCATCGCGGGTCGTGTGAATGGTGCAGCAAATGTTCCAGGATCTGATGGTTCCCTCTTTGATTCTGTCCTGCGCTGAGGTGTGTTCACTGATCCCTGCACACAAGGGCCCAGGTACTGAGAGGGCTGGAGCATGGAGAGAGAGGTCGACAGGGTCATTGGGGGCCACGTGGGTCTCGTGGCTCAGGGATCGGAAGGTACCCGGTTGGACTCCAGAGGGAGCCTGGCGTGTCCTTGTGGAAGACACTGAACCTCCGATTGCTCACGATGAGCCGGTTGGCTCTCTCCTTAGCCTGTTCGTGCTGACCGTGTGTGTGTAGGTGCGAGTGTGAGCATACGCGTGCACGTGGTCGTAAGAGTGCATGTGTGTGTGTATCTGTGTGTGTGTGAGGTCACTGGATAGAAGTGATCTATAGGTCCATTTAAGTCCATTTACCATTTCAGCGGTACATGCCCGTTCCATGAGGAATGACCTCCCCGAAAACCTCCTGGATTTGCCCGTGTGACACACACAGACACACACAAACTCACACACACACAGACACATGCATGCACGCAAACACGTGCATGCATTAGCCCAAGTCCACATGCACAGACACACACATACACACACTTGCTGCAAGGTTTGTCAAAATTGGCACAAGATAACTGAATTAGCCACAAATGATGAATTAAACAAAGAGGTGCAGTTGTGGGAAACGTGATTAACAAACGGCTCTGTTATCGTTTGCTCTACCTGTACTAATGCTCCCTGTTCGTTTCTCCTCCCAGTCTGCTCCTGATCTAAATTCACACCATCCCTTGTGGGTGTTTACCCCCCGCCCACCACACACACGCACAGACATACACACCCCAGCAGGATGTACCCCTACGTGTATACAGTTACAATTTACACCTCATGCTAATATGGGAAATGGAGTCGTTTGTACTGATTGTTTTTCCCTTTCTGTTACCAACAGCTGCTATAAATGTTATTTACCCACAAGCTTTGTACGCGACACATTAAAGACACACATTACAAAAAGGAAAATCTGAGGTAAAGAGGCACAGGGGTGTCAAAAGTTTAAATCTGACTCAGCCGTTGAATTAATGGCACTGCTTGGATTTGGGCTAGCTTTTTTTTTGACTGAAGTTTGCGATTAATTTTTGCACCACTGAGTGTAGGTTAAAACATTAAATCTCCTTTTCTTCTTGCATAAAGTGAAATACTTTAGCTGTAATGTCAAAAACTCATTTCATTGGTTTGGTGTTCATCATCATTCTTATTTTTCATTATATTCGCAGTAGTAATAGTAGAAGTAGGTATTTCATTGATTCATTACTCTAATGATTCTGGAAATCTAAAGCCCCAGCAGCTCAAAGAAGGGTGGTACAGAACTAAACAATGTACAAATACACTAATATACCAATACTGCTTATATATAGCAGTAGTAGTTAAAGTGAATACTCATTCTAAAATGACCTGGATGTGATCCAGAAAGAGTGATCAGCAGCTGGACTTCTGCTGTGTTGTAAAAAACTTGTTTTAAATGAGAAGATGATGAAACAGATAAAAACCTTCACCCAATGTGAAATTGAATAACTATTTCCAGCCCAAATCCACAACACACAAACACAGCAAATTAATCACCCAGCAGAGGAGCGCGTCGACTCTGTGAACATCTGCGTCTCTCAAACTTTGTGTTAGTTTGGATGCCTGGAGACAAACGGCTCGGCTCAGTCAAATTAAAAAGGGCTGAGTTCAAAGCCGGACCGAGATGCCAACAGATATTCATCAAAAAACAAAAACAAAAATGAAAAAAGAAAAAAAAATGCGGCAAACTGTTATGAGGCAGTTTGCGTTAAAAGCAGTAAATCACTGATTGAGGTGAAACTTCGAGTTTGGGACTCCAACTGTTCAGCAGAAAAGCATTTACATCTTAATTTCACTGGTTAGATCTTCATCAAAGTACACACACACATACACACACACACATATGCATGCATATGTGTGTGCATATTCAATGTGTGTTCTTCAATTTGCATAGTGAAGCAGCGCAGACATCACCGGCAATAATGGAATCTAGTGATGATTCAATCACTGGAGATGAACTAGAGCTGTTGAAAATGAGTAAGATGACATTTCATATGATCTGCCTAATAAAGCAGTCTAAAGATCGTCATGAGTCAGACACATGACGGCAGCGAGACGTCACGCCGGGCATGAAGTTCTGCCGCAATTTGGGCACCTGCTCCACCTGCTCCAGGCTCATCTCTTGGTCTCCCTTCATCTGAGTCCATGTGTGGTCCTGGCTCCACTCTGGGTCCAAACTCCTGACTCCCCTGCTTCCCAACCCCCACCTGCCCCCCGTCTCTCCCCTCTCAGTCATGGATAGTCCCAATTGTCCAATCCCTGCCACCAGCTTCCTTTTAAAGGCCAACGTTTTGGGCCCAGCTCCAGTCTGGTTCAAGACTATGTTTCCGGCTCTTTGCCCTTACGTCACTCCCCAACCCCACTTCTTTCTGAGACAAATTTATGGTGCTCCCTCGCACTGTTGGGGTATAAGCTCAGTTGAAGGTCCAGGCTCTGCTCCTCCCTCCCTGGTTAAGTCCAACCCGTCTATTTCCGACTCTTACGGCTCCACATCTCTGAGTCCAGTTTCTGTCCTGCCCCCTCCTCTTTCTGGTCTATCAGTTCCAGTCTCTTGGTCTGGCTCAGGTTCAAGTTCAGGTTCAGGTTCTGGTTCTGGTTCTTGAACAAGCTCAGTTCAGAGCCAAGTTTCTGTATCCGTCCCCTAGTCTAAGTCTTTGAATGTCTATAGGTCCTTCCTCTGGGCCCTATGCTCCTCCCAACCCCAGCTCAGCAACAGCTGCTGTGCTGTGGATTTTTCCTCCTCTGATCAGGCTGCTCTCTCTCTCTCTCTCTCTCTCTCTCTCTCTCTCCCTCTCTCTCTCTCTCTCTCACACACACACACACGCACACACACACACACACAGACGTCTGGCTCCCTGGCGGACTCTGTGGCTGACAGCCAGAATGATGCAAAGGCTGCTGGACTTTCATCTTACATGACGTGACACGACTGCAGCTCGCCGCTGCCTGATGGGCGAGCGAGGCCTTCCTGCAATATTATGGATAGAAACACGGAAAAATCCATCAGCCATCCACTTCTCTCTCCCAGCGCTTTCCGGACACGGGCGATCGCTCAGGCCAACGTCAGGTTGTGTGTAGCTCACCCTTCAGTTTTTACTTTTGTTTTTTGTCTCTTCAGTGTGAGTCATTACTCTCAAAGCTGCGACACTCCTTTTGACCCGTTGTCATTATTTTAGGAGCTCTGAGCTTGATGGTTTGGGGTTCACCGCCTTGTTCAAGGGCACACCAACAAGGAGGAAGTTGTATTTCTGCCAAGGCTGAGCAGAGAGTTTCTTGACATTGTTTATCGAGTAGATCAGGATTGGTTGTTGTGGTTGCAGCACAACCATTAGGAAGTTTGATTTTTCTTTTTCTGTGTTTAGCTCATCTGTTCTGGTGTGCTGTTCAAGGGCAGTGAGTCCTTGGCCTGGCAACCTTCCGGTTTGAAGACTCTACCCTCCACATCTCCAATTGACTCAGACAAGCTGCAAATTTTCCAACTATGTCAGAGTTTGCAGCTCGGGTGGACGAACACGCCGAAATCAATCCGTCGCTCGTTCGTCTTTTGCAGGAAGTTGTTTAACGCGATGACCTTCATGCGTTGAGGAGCGCTAACATCGTCATGAGCTCTAAATGAAGCGGTGAGCCTTTGATGAGTTGGAGAGGACGCGGCCGCTGAAAAAAAACGCTTTCACCAACATTCAAAGCCTTCACAGAGTTCCACCACATCGCCGAAGATTAAGAGCTGCGTCGGCGTCTGTCGGGGGAAATCATTCCTACCTCTGCTCATTGATCGATGTGAGAGTAGCGGGAGAGGAGAACGTAAATAAAGATCGGGGGGGTAAGGGGGGTACGCCTTGAAAAAAAAAGGACGACCGCCAAATTGTGAGAGGGGGAGACATCCAGGTCTTGGGAAGAGTTACTTATCCTGACTCTGGGTTTAAGGGGATCTGGTGGGTAGGTTGGCTATGACCTGGGAGTTGGGGTCAGAGGCGGGCTTGGGGGCGGGGCATGTGTAGGTTTGGTCCGATTTCTCCTAATTCCATGAACCCACCTACTTTTGTGTTTGTCAGTTTTCAACTTGTGCACCACCAGTTTGGATGCACACCCACACACACTTCCACACACATACTCTCAGACTCACACAAGTGGGCATCATGGGAAGTTTGATGTTTTTGTGTCTTGCTTTGTGTCAGCAACTATTTGTCGTTTGGGTGTTTTTGTGAAGGAGGGTTCACCAGAATGGGGAGCTGCTGTCTAATCATGAGAGGGAAAGGCGTGGCCTTCAGAGGACGTCCTCAAGGGAAGGTTACGTCTTCAGTTATCACGTCTTCAGTGCAGCTTTGAGTGTCAGCGCCAGAGGAGTGAACAACGTCAAAAACTTGTTTGAGACAGTGTGTATGTGTGTGTGTGTGTGTGTGTGTTTGTGTCCTGCCACATCTGTTTTCATAATAAACCTCACAAAAGCGTGCGTGTGTGTATCTGTATCTCAGGAAACACATACAAACACAGGACACCTTTGCTAACACTCCCTCAAGAATAGACTAAATCAAATAAAAAAAAATCAAAAAAGCTATAATGATATCAATTGAGCTATTCAGTTAAGAATCCCCCATCCACCGACACACACACACACACACACACACACACACACACACACACACACACACACACACACACACACACACACACGCGCACAGAGTTCTACATCGAACTGCAGCAGAGAGTGACACCTAATTGCGGATGGACACACTCATTTCTTACGCTCAAAGACATGACTAGGAGGACACACACCTTGTTTTGCTTCTGCGCCGCCTTCTCCTTCATGTGTGGACAGTCTTTGCCGGTGATGACGGCTTTGATATCAGCCACAGGCACTGAGGACAGGAAAAGAGGGGACATCACCTTCAGTCCATCACTTAGCATAAATGCTAAATTATCAGTTTG
>OMPJ01037848.1:0-15518 GCA_900312935.1 Carapus acus | reverse complement strand
CCTCAGACACGCACACACACATACACACACACACACACACACACACACACACACGCACACACACACACACTCTCCGTACACATACAGACCACACGCTTACTCACCACACACATGAATACACACGTACACGCACACACACAAACACACACACACACAAACCAAACACACACCCCATCCATTTGATGTGATATGCATGCACACACACAGACACACGTGCACACACACACACACACACACACACACACAAATTGCAATGAATTGATATATTCGTAAATATTCCTGCTAGATAATTTTCACAATTCTTACCCGAACAAAAAAGGAAAAAATATATTTTGGCAATGACAAAACTACTACAAAGAAAAGCACACACACACACACACACACACACACACACACACACAGTGTCACATCAACCAGGCTTGGCAGCAGTTCAGATCACACACATACACATATGCATAACAGTCACACACAGTGATCTCACTCTCAACACTCACTCATGCACGCACGCACGCACACACGCACGCACACACACGCACATGCACACACACACACACAATATGTAACACAGAGACTTGCGGAGCAGCAGGATTCTGCTGATTTAATTAGCACAGACTTAACTTGAGCGTGTTTTGCTCACTTTCGTGTCTCCTATCCGTCAGCGGTGTGACGGTAAACCTGCCGCCAAAAACATAAGTGAAAAAATTCAAAGTTGGAGAGGCCTTGTGTATAACAGACGACGTCGACCTAATCGAGACAAAAAGCAGTGCAAACAAATGCTAAGCTTAATGATACACAGGGGACGCAACATATCAGATGACCTCTGTGTTTCTATGCTTCATCACTGGAGGGGGATTCATAACAGCTCGCACACACACACACACACACATACACACACACACACACACACACAAACACACACACACACATAAATACATGACCCTTACAATGGCTGCAAATCTCAATAGGACCTGCAGGGCCCTGAGTATGTACAAGTTTGTATTTGTTATAGGCAGCAAAACACACCGTTGAAGAGCTGTCAACAAATCTCTCTCTCTCCCTCGCCCTCTCTCTCTCACTCTCTCGCTCTCTCTCTGTCTCTCTCTCTCTCACACACACACACACGCACACACACATTCACCGATTCTGAAATATCAAACAGTCGTTTTAGTTTTAACTTTTCTAACTCAACCCATACACAATTGAGACTCCTCGAGTGCTTTTGCGTGTGTATGTATGTGTCCGTGTGTGTGAAACCAGCTGCAAAAACGTCATTTCCGCATCCAGTGTGCGCCAGTCAATGCTGAGGGTTGCACACACTCACACTGGCAGCTGTCAGTGGACTTGGGCAGCCAACTCAAGTTGCCCCAGCATGATGCTGAGACTTTGACTTAAGCTGTATTTGTCATTGCTAGGTAGATTAAGTTCAACGAACAAGGAGATTCCACTTAGCCCTACCCAAGGTGAATATTCATAATTGGAGAAGACACAAGTGTAACATTACAAGGTGCTTATGTAAACAAGGGTCCGTGGGGTGGTGTATACCTGGTATACAATGGATTGGAACACTGGAACGTGTTTGGTGTATGAAATTATTTACAGTAGAATTGCACAAGTAGTATCATTGCACATCCCCATAATTTACATGCAAGCGATCCAGAGATAAAACGTCGGTAAGGATCCCGAGGATTGCTGATATTTGCTCAGTAGTACAATGGCTATGCCTCGGCCTTAATGTGGCCTCTTTCATCTCTGTAACTCAACTGAAGCTTCATGCTGTCGGGACAAACAAACACCTAGACACACAAACGCACACACACACGCACACTAACAACACATTGATGCAAACTTTGCCTTTGACAACACAGCTTCAACACTCTGCACAGTTCAGAATCACTGAATTGTTTGAAGCTGTGGAGCTCTTTTGGAAGATCTGGTTCTTGTGCTCCACAGGTTTGCTTTGTGAAATTGCTGTGCGATGAATCTAGCAAGAGTGTGAGATCCTCAGCGTCTAGATACAGTATATATCATCTGAATGTGCAACCAGTGATGATTCCTGCGGGCTCAGAGTGGGTCAAGCAGGACTGGACCCTGGTTGTGCCCAACGGGTTTGATTTTCAATGATCTCTGCATTGTGCAAATGCAGTTTGTAAAATAGCGTTTTACTCAACGAAATTCAGCACCGCAATGTGAGTCTTTGAGGCATAAAAGACATTGCTGGATCGCTTCCGTACCCACACGCACACTCACTTGGGCTCCAGCAGATTTTTGGCAGGACAGAGCGAAAAAAAAAAAAAAAAAAAAAGGCACTCCTTGACAACGATAATGGCTGCAATTAATTACAGTTCAGGCTGAATTGTGATTAATATGTAAATCCTGACTTGCAGTGTGTAAAAATGATTGTAAAGAGAAATTAGTGTCATTTTGCTCACTGGCTGATTTTGATCTCCAACAGGGCCGCCTTCTTAAACAATTAATTCATTTCTTCAGGCGTGTTATTGAAGCATTTGATGTGGAATGCATTCTTTGTTTTCTAAATGCTCATTAAAACATGGCCATGGGCTGTATATACAGGTACACACGCTCACCGCCCGCTGAGCTCTTTTTCACCCCCCACAACACCAACGCCAGCATGCAGGCTGAAATCTAAAAATAATTTCATTCACCAAACCGCAAGCGAAGGCTTTGATCTCTGAATCTGCAACTTAACACTGCAGTGAGATAAAGCAATTATATTCATTACTGTTCTATTATGCAGAAATTAGGCCCAATAAAGTGTAATGGGCTCGACCTGGATTCAAAGGGAAAGCTGCGCGGCAGTTAACTTTCAAAATAACACCTGTGAAAAGAGGCAAAACACGGCAAAGCGTAACAAAGCGGATATGTTTAAAGTCGGGCTGCATCACATTAGTGGCCAACTGTTCATTGAAACATAATGATGAGATACATCAACAAATTTAGCAGGGACGAGAAAAAAGAGAAAAAGCATTAATGAATCGATGAGATTCAGAAATACTTCATCGATCTTGGTGTGTGTCACTGGTTGAGAGCAGCCATGAATAGTGGCATAAATGAGTAAATAAAGTTTCCAAATGGGCAGAGATGAGAGAGCGATGACAACAAATGGCTCAGCTGCACCTTTGGGGGTTTCAGCTGTGGCGTTACCTTTGGCCGATCGATGAGGAAAACGAGACAAAGAGATCTCCACCCACTTGGAAACACACCCAAAAAGGTTGGGGTGGGGGGTCGCGGGGCGTGATAATAGCCATGGTGACCAAATAAAGACACTTTTTGCTAAAGGTCACCATGGCCATGGCATTGTTTCACACTGGATGAATTTCTTAAGCTCTGCCCCCTCCTCCACCTAAAACTACAGTTCTCAACAAGAAGCTATCAAACATTCAGACTTTATCTCACCGGAATGTAAATTACAGGTGGTGCCACCCTGTCTGATGTATAACCACACACACACACACAAAGACAAGCTCAGCCAGAGAGCAAGTCGTGTTTGTTGATGTTTTTCCAGGCGAGCTTTGAGAATATGATAGACAAGTAATATACGATCAGCAGTTACATCACTAAGTGACAATCAGCTGTTCGCTTCATGTGACAATGGAGTCTGACCGTGAAGCGAAAGTTCTGGGACAAGCCTGGTGTGGACCGCCCCGTTTTGAAGCCATTAGTCCCGATCCAAATTTGAGAGCAATGCAGGCGCCACGGAATGGAAGCACGGTATAATGTCGACAGCATGGACTCCGCAATTACGAAGGGATTCAATCATGTTGGCAGGCGCAGCTCCACAAAAGATGGGATGGTGAAGGTGCGGCGGCGCGGCACTCATTTGAAGGACACCATTATGATTTCGTGCTTTGGGATTTGTCAACGCTTTGTTTAAATCCCCTCTTTAATCATTTCCTGCGGCATGTCGCCGCCGATTGTTCCTGTGAACAATTTCACCAGGGTCATGAACAAACCTGTTTTAATGAGCAGCTCTGCCTAAAACTCCACAGGGGGTCCTCACATGATGTATCCTTTATCTATTTATCCCTCTCCACCACCAATATACACCCACACAGACATACACGTGCGCACAATGATATAGCTGCAAAAGCATTTGTAAGCAGATCCAACTGTCAAAAAAGTAGGAATTAGTGGAATAATCCAGCCGCCTGCTACACAGATCTGAAGTGTTTTCCTGCTTTGCACTCAGCAGAAACTGAAGCCGCCTGACGGGATTCTGGCTTCATTTTGATGTTGCAGACATGGACGTAGAATTTGGGACTGAAGAGGTTTGTTGTAGCGGTAGCTCTGTTGTTTATGAGTGGACATATCACACTTCATCCTCAGGCCTTTGCACGCTTTTCTCGCTGATTACTAACTTTGTTTCTAACAGTTTTGCCTCTTCATGTTAGCAAACTGAGCTTCATTTTGGCTGCATTATGTCTTCATCATGGTTGAATTGCGTTACCATTGAAGTTGCATTGTTATTAAATCATAGCTGTACTGCAGTTTCACAGTATTGTTATGTTATGGTCATTTTGTCTGTATAGCCATTGCTGTTTAGCATTAATGTAGTATCATTTTTGCACCATAACATAGTGATGTGGTTACTGCAGATGTGATGAAATTTGCTCATATCTTATAGCTTTTTTAAGACCAGTGACAAGATCCTAACTTCCGAGGGTAGTTGTCTCTTCTGCTGGTCCCAAAGTAAGTGGTGGAGGTTATGTCTTGTTTGCCCCCGACATAAAACGAATACCCCTAATAATTCAACACTTCATAAATTATATAATTGTCATACTGGATTGATTTTAACCTGTTATAAAAACAACCAACGTTTTGTCGCTGTCGGCCAACGGCTAGGTAGTCGAAACTATATTACTCTGGGCTGAAGACAGAGGAAGGGAGGGAGTTTGCGATTTTGGAAGTAGCGACAGAAAAGGATTGGTAGGTGTATGGAAGTGTGGATAGGGACTCTAAATCTTGGGACAATAGCTGGTGAAATAACAGAGCAGACATGATGGAGAGGAGGGGGGTAGATATATTGTGTGTTTATGAAACCAGATGGAGAGGCAGCAATGCCAGCAGCATTGGAGGAGGATGCAAACTATCCCACTACTACTCTTAAAGATGGAAAGGGGAGGTGTCATTTTAAAGACACACTTTCTGAGTAGAGCGACTGAGATGAGTAAGGCCACGGACAGGCTCATTAACTTTAGCTACAAGTGGAAGGGGTAATGCTGGATATAGTCAGTATGTTTGCCCCACAGGCTGGATGCATATCTGGAAAAAAAGAATATCTTGAGTAAGTTGGACGAAGTTATAGCGCAGGGCTATTCAACTTCAATATTTAGAGGGCCAAATATGAAAATCTCTGGCAGTTTGTGGTCCACATTGATTATTTCGTGAGAGAATTGCGAACGTCCATGAGCATGAGGATGTGCTTAAGTCCTCAAGCAGTCTCCTGTGAGGCTTCACTAGGGGGTCGGGTTGTGCTCCTCCACCAGCAGTAACGCGTTGGCCGGGGGAGATGCATGCACAGGTCCACGCCGCTCTTTTTTGTATCACACTCATCTCTTGCAGGCCACTGAAACTAGCTGGTTGATGGGGTCTGTTGCATAGAGTGTCCCTGGAGCAGGGAGATTGGTCATTGGAGCAGACCTCAATGGGCATGTTGGTGAGGGGTACAATTCAGGAAGATGTGTGGTAAGGAACTCAGAGGTGCTCCACAGATGATAGTGGATTTTGCAAAAAGAATGGAAATAGCAGTGGTCAATGAATATTTCCAGAAAAGGGAAGAGCACAGGGTGACTAATACCAGTGAAGAAAGGTGTGCATAGCTAGATTGGGGGTTACTAGGATGACCCTTGTCACTACAAGATGCGAGTGAGGGCAGAGTATGTGAAGGTGGAAACTGAGGAGGGAGGATTTTAACTAGGAATTCAGGAAGATGTTTGGTAAGGCTCTGGAAAATCATACAAATTTACCAGAGGACTTAGTAAAGCTAAGCTGTTGAGGTGAAGTAGTGGAGAAGAAAGTGCTATTTCTTCTGGACAGATGCATGAAGGCAAGGAGACTAAGTGGTGGAATGTGGATGTGTGAGGGAGCATTCAGAGGAAGATGTTGGTCAAGAGGATATGGGATGGACCGAGTCACTGAAGTCACTGGACAGGAGTACTTTGAAGCTCAACCAGTGGCAAAAGAGCTGTGGTAAAGGCAAAGGAAGAGGCATATAGTGAATCATATGAGAGACTGGCCAGTAAAGAAGGAGAGAAGGACTTGTGGCGGGTGGAATAGCAGAAACATCAAGCTGGGAGAGATGTGCAGCAGGTTAGAGCGATGAAAGACTGAGATGAAAACGTGAGTGAGTGAACAGAATGTGCTGGGAAGATGGAAGGAGTACTTGGAGGTCCTTATAAATATGGAGAATGAGAGGGAGACAGTTGAAGGAACAGTTGTGGAGCGGGAAGTGCAGGAAATTGGAGGGGAAAGGAGCATACAATTAGGGAACAACAGAATGGCTTTACCATAGATAATATGTACATTTAGGCATGATATAAAGCAGATGTTATTTCATAATCACAGCTGAATAGCAGCTCCATTGCAATTGTATTGAGCTACATCATAGCTGAATTGTAGCTCCACACTGGCCATAGTTGTGACCATAGCCAAATTGCCACTATTGTTGTGTATCATTGCAGCATTATTTTTGCTCCATGACAAAAAATGTATTAACTGTTGCCATGTTGCAGTTGTTCAGTAGCTTTATTGCAGCCTCATTGTTGCTCCGCAGCAGCTCCATCAGTGCAATATTGCAGCTTTACTGCATTGCATTGTACTGTATTATTCCAACGTAGCTGTAACAGCAGTTACAGAAATATTGCATGCCCACTGTAGCTGCGTGCTAACACCATCGTAGCTGCTTTGCCGCTCTGCTGTGCAGCAAGAGCACATGGAGGCTTCTGGCATGTTGTCAACAAACAGTCCGGTTGAGATGCCTAGCAAACACTTTAAAACTATTTGCGCACAAAGTGAATACTTAAACTGGATTCCTCTGTCGTTCTGGACCAAACTGACGTTGACAGTGACAACACGTTGACGTCTATCCACGATGACCTTTGACACAATTGTTTCGCCATGTTTGGGTTTGGGCAGTGCTCGGCGCCCCATAGATTGCGCTAATTTGTTGTATGCTGATGCAACAGAGACGGGATGAGGTCAGCCCACCGTGGGATTCGCCAGAGTAAGATTGATTCCAGATCAAATCTCACTTACACGAGGAACGCCAGTGTAAATGCATCGATTGTCAGTCTTCAACTCCTCCCCTACGCCCCAACCAACTCCTGTCTTCATCCTGATAAACACTGGGTCTGGCCCACGGCCTTCTCCTTCTCCTCTATGCCCCCAACCCTCCATTTCACCCGCTCCGTTCTCCATCAACGTCCCAGCGTTCCCACTCTCAGCACCACTCTCGGCAATGACAGAACTGGAAATCGCACCAGTTGAAGGTGTTTAATTAATAGCTAAAAAATTCCGCTCACCAGCCTGGGCCCTGGCGCACAAAGGCAGCGGGATAGGAAAAAAAATACAGCGGGGAAGGGAACGATACTGTGACTTTACATCTCACACATCGATCTCCAGCTGCAAGTTATTGTGCGTACCTGCAAATCAGAATCAGGAATACTTAAATGATTTCACAGGAACAAACGTGTGATACGCTCAAGAACAGAGGGCAGGGAAAGGACTGACAAACAGAATGTACACACAGTGTAGTAGTGTAGTCGTCAAACAAACAAACAAAAAGAAAGGTTGCACGCACACACGTGCAAACACTGGCAATTGCAAATTTGCCGCACTTCCTAATAAAAGAATGGAAATAGAGATAAGCGAATAAACAAACAAATAGATAAGTGCAAAGAATTTACATAAAACATCGGCTCACTGGATATTGCAGGCTGCTCTGGTAGTCATAATCCTCGGATTTCTCAGTCAAAACCGGCCAAAAGACACATACGCAGGGACATCTGCTGAGCAGACATCATTGGCTGGCAAGGTGACATTAGGCGTCGTCCCTCCTCCGCCCGTCTCCATGATAATCTTCACTTACTTACATCATTGATTGTGTCGGTGGAAGCGAACGTCTGCAGGGGGGGATTCGGCGCCACGACAGCGCTAAGACGCAGGAACACGAAACAAACAAGATTAATAATGGCTTCTGGTGCTCCATCCCCGGGGCGCAGCGGCTAACAACTCTTGACAAAACAGGGTTTAGAGCGGCAGATGCATTGTCTGCAGAAATGACGGGAATGTGCGCTGGGAGCGTAATGAAGGGAAAGAGACAACAGGCCACTTCCTCAGGATAACGTTTTTGTTTGGCAATCAGTGCGTGGCGTGGACTGGTTCCACCTACGGGGGGTGAAGAGGGGATGAGGCATGTCGGCGTGGTTGTGACGAATGCATGCCGCGATCGTATGCGATCCTCTTTGGGGGGGTTAACATTCCGACATCTAGCCGCAGAAAAGAGCGGCTGATGAGAAACACGGCCGGCGTAGGCGTCTTTTGTCGGCTGAGGCGAGATCCTCCGGCATTCACGATCATTCATCCCAGCATTCCCATTACAGCTCGGCCCGGAAATGGGTTAAGACATCATTTAAGTTGAGTTATGGGTACCAACATTGGAACCCCCTCGACACCTCCATACACACGTACTTACACGCACCAAACCCGAATAAAACCTCGCCGAGCGCTGGGGCGTAAAGTCTCAAGTTGCGGGAGACAGAGGATGAAGGGGAAGCGGAAGGAGGGAAAGGCTTTGAAAAGGGACTAGAGGAAGATGTGTTCTGTACCCCCCTCTGGACGCAAATTCTGATGTTGTCTGTGGAAATGTGGGATCAGAGATCAAATCCAGCCGTTGTCAGGGAACTACACCCAGCGGAAGCCCGCGGGCAGCTGCCATCGCTAGCGAGATGTGAGGAGCGACCACCTGACACATTTAATCAAGAGAGCGGGTCTACATCCAGACGTGCGGGGGTCCGTGGGGAACCGCCCCTCCTCCCTCTGCCCCCTCACCACCACCACCGCTCCGCCCGTCTTCCCTTGTTTCCCGTTCCCGAGGCCCCTCGGTGAGCCAGACCCTCGCCACCAAAGCGTCGAAATAGCCACAAAAGAAAGAAAAAACAATCTCTCCGAGTACATAGGAAGGATTCGTTCTACCCTCCGTCGCCTCCCCAGCTCGGCTGTAATTAAATTCTTGGTGTTTACTTTAGTCGCACTAAAATGAGAAAACAATTGAACTTGCGCAACTCCTTCTTCCCCAAGATTCTGTGACTGATGCAGAAAATGAACCAGGGGAATGGAAGAGAAAAAGTAAATAACGAAAATTTTCCGCAACAAATGTCATGCATGCATATAGACGCCATATGTGTATGTGTGTCTGAGTGCGCGGTGGGATCTCAGAGGTGTGTGTGCGCACGCAGAGTGGGCTCCGCTGAGGAGAATAAGTAAATTACACCTTCGTCTCACATCCGCCGGTTCCTGACATTGGTGAGTTTCGCGCAAATTAAAGATCTCAGTAGGGAAATCACAATCCTTTTAACAGGAGCGCTTCTTTTAATTTGTGCAGCAAGAAACACAGTAAATAGACCAAAAAGTGAAGCCGCGTCTTAAGCAGTGCAGCCTTTTATGAATTAGCAATATCTTATTACACCGACTTGCATCAGTGCAGATCTAAAGTAAGAGTATCTGTTTTTATTTAATTTGATTTCAGCACTGGGGACTTTTTTCTTTGCTGGAGTGAGGGGCAGTGCGTCTCCTATGAGTCTTTTCCGTGTCTCTGCGCTTTCTGTGGCTGAGAACTTAATATCGTCTGAAAGGGAAAATATAATGAGAGCTAGCTACGCGACGCTAATGACAGAAATCCTGAACGATGAGATGATTATTAAACAGAAGGAACGAGAAACTTTAGACGTGTTTTAAGGTGACGCCATGGCTGCTCTCTTTGTATCCTAACACTGTATCGGCAACTTTGGGACCTCGCATTCACACACACACACACACAAACACACAGAGTTTCTACCCACAAGCCATAAGAATATAAGAACAATGACCTCTCTAGGGCCCCCGTCCAATCACATGTGCTGCCAGGCACGTTCACATGTGAACTCACACCTACGGCAACGCAATGCACACACCAAAAGCCACACAACAAACACACACGTTGTATAAACTGTTACAGATACACCAAAGCCGTTGTCCTCTCCTGGTTTGCAATTCGGGCATTCCACTGCACTGCTACTTTCATTTCACTGCGAGTCCTAATGAGTGGACCTATGTGACTAATCAAGCTCCTGTACACACATTAGTCAAGGAGGCATTTGATTGTGGCTTGTGATTGAATCACCTTGTCAGCTGCTAAACCTGGTGACACATCTTCTTCCTTCAGTTTCTTGGGTTTCTTGGGTTCTTTTCGTTCCCATGGTTTCCTTTGGTTCCTTGGGTTCCTTTGGTTTCTTGGGGATTAACTCATGAAAATATAAAATGAGAAAATTCATTAAACAGTTATATATATCCGCTGATTTGCACTGTACGACAGCCCATTCACAGCTTGCAATCAGATGGTGAAAAACATACTTTGTAACATTTGATCGGATGTAAATTTGATTGTGATGAAGTCAGTGCCTCACCAGCCATGAACATCACCTCACATCACTGGCCTCCACCGACAGCGATTAAACCACATAGGTGCCCTCAAGCAAGCCACTTTGCCTCCATAACTAGTTGTCAGACCACCTCACTGAAGTTTCACCGGCTGTTACTTGGCATTTGGGTAAGATTAATAACAAAACTTCCAACTGGACTGGTAAATTACACAAACAAAAGTTAAATAATCTAAAAGAAAGAAGACAGAAATTGTAAAATTACCATTCATCCTCGGGTTGTTCATAAATAGCAATCAAACTGCAGCACAAATGGCGTTTTGAGCGCTGTGTTCAGCTAGAATCCAATATATTCTGAATGGGTGCACCAGTCGCACTCACACCCACACCAACACCTACACCCACACACACACACGCATTCACACACGCACACAGACTTAAGGTCTGAGCAGAGAAGGAGGAGAGAGAAAGAGAGAGGACAACACCTGCACGGCAGAGGCCAGACAAAGATCTGGCCCAACCTCAGTACTTGTATTTCCATTATCTTCCGACGAGGAATTACCCGCTGAGGTTCAAGGGCCGTTTGTTGTCATCTGGCAGATAGGAGGCGCTGGATATGAGGCGATGCAGCGTGACAGAGGAGGGACATTACAGCCTTATCAACCTTAACCTGATGAAAGTGTTGAAGGGTAATAAAGAGAGATGACTTGGCAGCAGAGACGCCCGGTGTCCAGCCTCGCTCGCTCACCATCCCCATTTCTCAGAGATGGTGTCTCACTTGCCTGCATGTCCGCCTGCCCTGCTTGGGGTAGGATAATGTTCTGTCTTCCTTTAGCGGGCAAGAGACCAGAACATTCACGCCAACTCAGAATGAAAAGCAAAGCACGAGTTGGACCGTTTGGAGCAGCTGGGCAGGTTGTGCTGGGTGAGGTTGAACTCTTCGCTTTTGTCTTTTCTTTGGCAGGTTGGATCTCTGATTGAACCAATCCTGTCTTTTTTCATTTGTCCTCCAAATTTTTATGTACTTTTTTGATCATGAGGGTGACTGCTGCTCCGGATCGGACCCAATCCTCGTCACTGGAATAAAAATGGGCGGCTCCGTGAGGAATCCGTGGAGCTGTTCCATTGTCTTGCTTCTGAGCACCTCAGCCTTGCTAGTCGGGGGACATCAAGAGGACTTAAACAAGAACTTCCCTGTGGAACTTCTCATTCTGCGTGAAGGAGAGAGAAGAATGTCAGCCAAGAATCCACTCACAGCATCACAGACCAACTCCATCAAGGACGTTTCTCAACTCTCAGCTAAAGCTTTAGATCAATCAATCAATGAAAGTGGCATTCTTCCCTCACTCAAAGTATTATTTCCTTAAACTCAGATTCACATTTTCCTTGCAAAAAAACGCTTAAGAGGGGAAGATATACTGACAAATACATCCCTTGAGCCCTCAGCTTGCTGCGCTCAGGTTATTGTGAGTGAGTTTTGAATTATCTGGAAGAGTGAATTTCTGCGGTGTCAGCAGCGCCTTTTACTGCTCAAAAGCTTTGAGAATTACTCAAAGAGCGATAACTTCGAACTCTTAAAAATGAAGAACGACAAACATATTTCTCCTCAACTTGCCCCTGCCAGGCTTGACGACAGATGAATATCCAAAGGAGAGGCGAGGAGGCTTCACTCAAGCCGCAACCCACCTCAGAGAAGAGGACACAATCAAATCTGTTAAAAGGGACTTGAGCGCACAAAGACAATCACTCACCGGTGAACATTAATCTTGCTGTAGGAAACAGTCTCAAAATCAGATTCCCTTAACAAGAAAAGGAACCAAAACCCGCTAAAACATCACAATCCTAGCTATACTTGGTGCCATTTGTAGTGGTATGAAAATCAAACAAATAAGATGCCAAACTGGATGTCACCTCCTATGAATCTATCGGGAAAATCAAGCTGGAGTGACCGTCTTTGGTGGACATTTCTGTTGTATGGTTTTCCAAATAACCGCCCTTGTAATTGCCTTGTCTCTGACTAGAGGGGTTTCATTCAGACTGCAGAGTTATAGCTCACATTTAGCAGCCACAAAAGTTGTTTAAACCTCTGCTTCTTTTGTCAGTGACATTACATATTGCCCTTTCTTATTAAGGGCAGGTAAGGCAATATAATTGAACTGTATTTTTTTTACCAGCCAAGCTTTAAGTACCGTAAGCTTTAATTTGAGAATGAAAGAAAATCTGGACCCGTCCCATCAGCTGAAACAAAGAATGAAAGAGAGAAATCAGCGTGTTTTATAGAACTGTAGGCACTGCTGCCACTTTGCAGCAGTGCTTGAAGGCGCAGTGCAGTTTTTTGCACTGAATAAAGTGTTTCATGAAAGGCAGCCGTTACACATTGAAAAGTCCTCAGCCTTGAGTTAAAATGGGGATTCAAACAGTAAAAAGACAGAATAGTGATGGAGACAAGTAAATAAAACCGTGTCAATAAAGAGCAACTGTGTGCGACTTAGAGCTTGTATGATTTCTTGTCCTTCAACAAATCAAGACAAACAAGTTGTGTTTACCTCCAAGTGCCATGAATGATTAAAAATCTGTTTGCTCAGGCAGTCCGCCACTTAAATTAATACTTTTCACACAAACAACATTCCAACAGCGGCAAATGGGAGCACGTTTTCTCAGCAACTCCAGCAATTCTCCAATGTTTTGCAGCACGAGGAAATAATAATCAGAGAAGTGCGGCGAGCGGTGAGCGGGCGTGCCATGCATCATAGATAAAGGAAATGTAGTTTGTTTGTTTCAACCTTATCAGGTCACCGTCATTATTCAAATAAACAGATGACGGCACAGTTTTTTATGGAGATGTGCAGTGAAATTTATTGTTTAAAAAAGCCGCATCCAGGCAAAGAATAAGAGCAGCGGTGGTAATGAGGGAGGTCAGGACTGAAACCTCTGCTGCCACATAATGTGTAGAATTACGCCTCGCCGTGAAGAACGGGCGCGAGGAAGTTTATCTGGGTTGAGCCAAGCCAATGAATGGCTTTATGTAACACAGACTTGGGGTCGATATTGGCACACAATTGTGCGAGTGTCTGTATAGAAACTTACGGTTCTGACTAAATCTCGGCGGTTAAATTACACAGTCGATTATTTTCTTGCACAAACTTTGTGTCTTATTCCTGCGGGACCGATGGAACAAAGCGCCTCTACCATCACCGCGGCATTCTTAGTTTTTCTTTTTTTTTTCCGTAATGACGCATCGATGGCGCTCGGCAATGATGGGGTGATTCATCACTTCTGCGACGGCGTAATGTTTGAACTCATTTAGCTGAACATATGGAGAGCGCCATCAAGGACTCGTCAGTGGGGTTTGACAGAATCACATCTCATCCTCCGAACCCAACGCAAAGCGTCTCCGCTCCATCCCGGGACAATCCGAGGCGTGCAATAAAGCTCACATCTTTTTCGATAAACACTTTCAGTTGATAGATTTTTGATCGTTGTTTGAGACCTGCTTAGTTTCCATCTCTAATGAGCTGCAGATATGGGGCTTAGAAACCCACTGCTCTTCTTGGCTTACAACTATCTACTATAACAGTGGTTCTCAAATGGGGGTACGCGTACGCCTGGGGGTACGTGGAGGTACTGCAGGGGGTACGTGAAGCTTTTCAAAATATCTTTAAAAAATCTTTAAAGTGTAATCTTCTTTTTTTTTTATCCTAAAAGAGGTAACGTTTATTTTTTATTGTGAGCAAATCTTTATTTATTAAGTTAATTTATTTTGTAAACAAAATATAATTTATTTATAATTAAGTTATAGATTTATTTCTGTGAACACATTTTATTTATTTATGTATATATTTAATTTTGTACCATTACAGAGACCAATATAAATTAGCAGCGTTTTGCATATTTCAGTTTTGGCTGGTTTTATGCCTTCCTGGTGGTCACCGTCTTCTGTTTTTCTTTTTTGTTTCTACATGCAATGTTTGCAATATAGATGTATTTGTCAGGTTCACTGATATAAGTTGTTTGGCTTTAATAAATCAGACAGTGAATTTACAGCACTGTACCTCTTTTTTCTTCCAAAAATGTTTTGGTACTTGACTAAAAATATATTTTTAAGGGGGTACATCACTGAAAAAAGTTTGAGAACCACTGCCCTAACCTATTTCAAAGATCACATAGATTGACGTCAAAGCGTCCTTGAGCAAGATAGTGAGCCTCTAAGCTGCCTCACTAGAGCCACGCCCACTTTCTCTCACATTCATTGCTAGAGGTGGGTAAAAATATCGATTCATCAATGCATTGCAATTTATTTTTTCACAATTCAATATCGATTCAGAGAAGCCTCTGAATCGATTCAAGCCCTTAACTAGTGGGGGGCGCGGTGAGCAACACCCCCGTGTGATTCGCGTTGTACGGACGGAAGCCGCATTGTACAAAAATACAACATGGAAGCAAGCGAACGGGGAGAAAATAGCAGCAGTTTTGAATCGGCGCCTGCAAGTTTAAGATCTGACCTTTGGGCTCATATCGGGTTTAAGTGTGACCCCGGAAAACAGATAAACAAAAGTCAAGTCGTGTGTAAGCTGTGCCAGGCGGTATTAAAATATCGCAACAATACCACAAACCTGCGCAATCACCTGAGCCGACACCATGCTGAAGTTATGCGGCAACCTGTGGCTAAACCACAACAGATGCAAGTCGACGCATCTTTTACGTGCAGGTTGCCGCCGAGCTCTGCACACAGAAAAAATAATAGTATATATTAATAATATATTATTAATAATAATTTATATAATATAAATTATAAATAATTATTATATTATATTATATTATGTTATATTATATTATATTATATTATATTATATTATATTATATTAT
>OMPJ01037833.1:0-18655 GCA_900312935.1 Carapus acus | reverse complement strand
CAATGCCAAAACTTAGAAACAATCGTAAATTAAACAAGGTAAGACGAAAAACGCAAAATCTAGCCGTCGCTTTGACATTGCTTGCGTTTGATTGCCGATATCTCTGGTTGTTGAATTGTGGCTGAATCGGGCTGCCCGGGGGTGGGGTAGCGATAGCCGGAGCTAGCTTTTGAAAGTTAGCCGACAGAGCGACTCGTTTCAAAGATAAGAAAAAAAACTCGGCGAGTTCCTGCTTTGGGTCCTGTCGATAAATCTCGACGGGAGAAAATTAATTTCCAACCGCTGTAACTGGCTTTCTCTTAAATTTGTTAAAGTGGAACTGATTTCCCCGCTGAGGTAACATTCTGATTAGCGAGGGTGGCTGATGTCAATGATGGCCCAGTGAAGATGCCTCTCGGCCTAAAAATGCTTGAAGCAGAGGCTAGTTAACAGAGGGACAACCTAAACTTAAAGACTCATCACTTGTCACTATTTAACCAACTCATTGTCTTGAGATGCGTATTATGGTTTGCCAGTGATTTATATTTCACATATGGATATATAAGACGGTGATGTCAGACGATGATGACACACTCCCTTGCTGGGCTGGTCAAATAACCGTCCCGTAAACAAATTAATTGGAAACTGCGATAACTGGCGAACAACAAGCATAACAAGTTGTCAAAATTAGTATTGCAAATATGTGCAAATTCGGTATTATTTGTTGCAATCACATGAACGCTCGGCTTTAACTATCAAGTTGTCCTCCAGCCTGCCTCTTGGCGACCAAATTGCCCGGTGCACAGTCAAAACCAACATTTACATCGGTTAATCCTGCGAAATGTAGCAGCAAAATGTTAATGTAGTAAAAATGACAAAAGCGGAAGGCGTTTATCTGTCACTACATTTGTTGCCGATCGGAGTCCATACAGGCCACCACCGCCCGACCTTGCAGTCTGTAGAGGCTCAGATGGATTAGGGAGCCAAATAAATGTAGGTCGTAATCAAATCAAATAGGCACAGCCTAGTTTAACGAGATTGTTACTATGTATGTAATTGGATTTGTCTGTGCCAAGCCAGCAGTGAGCCCTCGGTTTGAGGGCGCAGTGTCGGATCGAGCTTTAGCTGCACAGGAGTTGGGTGTAATTGCGGAAGAGCAGCCGAGTCCTCCTTAGAAGTGGATCCTGCAGCTACAAGCTAAAGCGGTCACTTTAGCACGGGGCTGGACTAAGTTAATGCGCACAAGTTTGCGCTGAATGTACAAAAACCTACGAATTGCCGGAGAACAATCATTTCTGGCATCGACAAGGCAAATGATCACATACTTTTCTCGGAATGTAGGCCCGGTCTGGTTATGTAGGCCTGCGATGTGAACATGCTAGCAGGCTAACTAGCTGACGGGTGTCTGCAAGATGGCGTTTAGCTGCATCTTGACTTTTCAATCTTTGGAATTTACGTTGGCTTTCAAATTCTGCGACGCGTGTGTTATTTATTAAAACCTGATTTCATTGGACACGTATCTCGGAGAAAAACACGCAATTTTCTGGTGTGACGGGGATAAGCTGAGACAGTGTCCGCTGGGATGTGTGCGGTGTCTCGGTAGACCAGCCCAGGAAAATAATTGCACTAACAATCCAAATTAAGCCGCTGTTTGCCAGCTAGTCAAATACACGCAAACACGCCCGGTGTAGGCAAATCACAGAACTGCACATAGGGACAAAGTCAACTATCAGTGTACCTCACACACCTTTTGTGTTCATTTCAACCTGAGCTCAGATGTACATGTTGTGTGTACATGTCGGTTCATCGTCGCCTTATAAAGACTGATATTGTTGTGAAATATCACATTTTATGTTAAAGAATAGAATAGCTAATGTAAGCAATGTAATTCATAATGGATTTAGCAGAAATTGATGTCAAGTACTGTGTTAACAGGTAGAATCCAGGCACTTTCACTAAGCATATGTGGGGAATTAAGCCTGATATTATCCTTTTATGTCAGAGAAGACATATTCATAATGTGTGGCCTGGCTTTTTACATCAGCAGCTGTTGACATGTTAGTGGACATGTGAAGGATTAGAGATTCAGGGAGGATTTCAGCTTTTAGGATTATAGAACGGTGGAGTGATAGTGCTGGTTACGGGCTTTACTGCAATCTATCTTTAGCCCTGCAAAACGCCACAATTTTCGTGCAACAACACAGACTGGCATGTTGATTTTTGTCCAGGGTGTTTGCCACTTCCTAACACTTCACTAAGAAATATTTAGAAACATTTGACTGGAGGGGAGATAGCGAGCACATAACTTCCCCGAAGAGACCTGAGAGAGGCTAGCGAGCCACGACTACAGGCTGTTTGCCACGGCTCATTGTTTCTCCTGAAGTCAGCTGACCCTGATCAGGCGCTCAGAAAGGAGAAGTGATGAGACACAGGAACTCTTAACTGTAAGCATCCATTCAAGTCAACAACAAATTATTTGTCTGAACGTGGCGTTATTAGAAAATGTGCAGTTTTTTTTCAAGGCTGTGTCCCTTTTTGGTTTTCTGGCGCTCGGAAACGTCGGTGTCTGTTATCAAGGGAGAAGTCTCAAAAAGAGAATAGCCAGGAGAAAATATGTGTAGTTTATGCACAAGTTAAAAATAGATGATTTCCTCTTGAGATGTCAGTTTTTTTGGTCTGTTTTTTTGTTGACTTTTCAACCGTCTAGACTGTAATTTTAAATAAATGGAATTGCAGATTACAGCAAACTGTTCCAGGATGCGTAAGCATATTTGCCTTGGTTGCTGTAGGTGTAGCAATAACATTTTGAAACGCATATAAATCAGTGTTGCTGTGTTACAGTAATTGCTTTATGGTA
Source organism: Carapus acus (assembly GCA_900312935.1). Taxonomy (NCBI): domain Eukaryota; kingdom Metazoa; phylum Chordata; class Actinopteri; order Ophidiiformes; family Carapidae; genus Carapus; species Carapus acus. The sequence continues at coordinate 15,819 of OMPJ01037833.1, read as the reverse complement.
TGACTTGTGAAAATGATATTTTCCAATAAGATCATTTGACTCGGTGAAGTGGCAGGAAAACCATTGTTGTAGTCTTCTTGTCTACTTGTCACATTGCAAGGTTAGAATGGCCTGTGTTGCCATTTAATAATAGGGCGCAATTTTTACATTCCATGACATGTTCCCTATGAGATTATTTGTTGTAAGAGGATAATCGGTGTTTAGGAAAAGGTCAGCCAATCGGAAGCGCTAAATGGCAACGCAGTCAGGTAGACGAGGTTTTCAGTCTCGTCCCGGTACCTGTTATGACACAGGTCTGTCGACAGAAATTGCACCAGGTAAGGTGGCCGCGTCGGTGACAAGATTGTTCGACTGGTTTGGGATATTCTCCTTTACTTATCCAGCATACTACTACAGTTATGATATGTTGCCTCCGCAGAAGTGACATTTCCCAATTCACATCTGTTGAGAATAGTTAAGATAATGCAGAGCTGAGGTTTTCTTCTTAGGTGAATGCACTTTGAGGAAGTGGATGAGCTGATTGGTAATGGTTTCATTTGGTAATGCTGTTGCTGTCGAAATCAGCAACTGGAAGTCAGTTAGTGCACGGTAATAAATCTCTCTGTGAACTTGCATTTGTCTAGTCGGGAGGAAATTGTAATGCTACTGTAGACTACGTGGTCAGTTTTTGCTAAGTGGTCGCAAGAAACTAACTAGTTGCAAGTTGCTCAACCTGCTTTCCTGTTGCAGGTCTGTGCTAGGTTCAGATGGGTTTAGCTTATCGCCAATTGATTGTCGCCAATGGAAGTTATTGTGTATTCTGCATAAGATGCTTCGAGATAGTTGTACATGTTTTCAGAGCTTGGTTCTTTAGCCTCCCTTTGCTGAGCACACAAGTGGAAATAATCCTTTGATATTTGTTTATTTGATTTGATTGATTGATTGATTTTTTTTTATTTATTTGTAATATTTAAGATTAATTTTATAAGTGTTCAGTCGGTCGTCCGATTCCATTTAAGGTCTATATTTTGGGGCCCTAATTTAAGCCCTTGTTTGACCCTTCGGCGGCCGGCTTCCTCCAGTCTCCTTCTTGTTGTTGCATATTTGCTTGATGGTGCAACATTGCACAAAATTTGAAACCCAAAAAAAAGAACATAAACCCCAAAAAAAGAACATAACCTTGGAAATGCAGTACAAAGTGTTATATACCAAACCTTTCATTTTTGTTAGTATTGTTCACAATTTTGACACTGATCAGACTAGAAGTTGGATGATTTGCCCTAGACTTTGGATAGGTGTCATGATGTCCCGACAAAAAGCGTCGGAACCATCTTCAAGGACAGTGTACATTTCCAAGTGAACTGTTGGATTGTTTCATCCACTGATGTACCAACATAAGTGGCTTATCAGTCCCTTGGCTAAAATTCCGGGCATCTCGGATTGAGGTCAACAGGATAATAACTTCTTTTCGGATCATCAACAGGATTTGTCTAGCAATCTAACATGTATGCTAGAATTATTGCGGTCACATTGAGGCAAAAACAAAAGGCTGAACAATGAACTGTCCTTGGAGAGGCGCTTTCTCTTTTGACTGATGATGCGGAGAACTGAAAGTTATTTTCCATTTTTTTGGTTCGATTGTTAATGATGGAGACTCGATTCAAATGTGAGGAAATACACTGAGTGTCTTAAATGTCTGTGTTTGTTCATTTTTAGATCAACAAGTGCCCCAGCAGCTGGAGTAAGGTAATAAAGAATAAATAAAAAATGAGTGAACTGGACCAGTTACGCCAAGAGGCTGAGCAGCTCAAAAATCAAATAAGAGTGAGTAGCATATTTTTAACACTTGCCTTAGTCACTTGTAATCTAGAAGCTGTAATTAAGAATTCCATTCATTTAGCAGCTGTAATTAAAAATTCAATGTTCAAAGTAAAACTGAAAACATGGCGAGGAAAAATAAGAGTATCTGACCACTTTGCCTCCTTCCAGGATGCCAGGAAAGCATGCGCAGATGCTACACTATCACAGGTGAAATTTACTGGAATAATAATGGTGATGATGATCTAATTCTTAACATTTAATCAGAATGTATTGACATTTTTGCGTATTTCTTATACATTTTCAGATCACGGCTAATATCGATCCTGTTGGCCGAATCCAGATGCGCACAAGGCGAACATTGAGGGGTCACCTGGCCAAAATCTATGCCATGCATTGGGGGACAGACTCCAGGTCAGTGAAAGTTACACGTGATCTCCACCTCAGGGTGTGTCACAGCAGATTTTATGCCGTTAATAGAATTCTGTATTTCTTATGTGGAACATATCAGCTTGATAGTTTAAAAAGTTGTCACGCAATAAACAGTAAAGACATAGTTTGAATGTTGCATTTCAAGTTTCCCGTGTGCACTTTTTGATTGCTTACAGGCTCTTGGTCAGTGCCTCTCAAGATGGCAAGCTCATTATCTGGGACAGCTATACCACAAACAAGGTACATTATCCTAGTAAGGGGCGTTTACAGTCGGAGAAGGCACTGAATCTTGGTGTTGCAAGAGCTGATCTGGAAAGCCCATAAGTTTTGCCGCAGGGAGGTCAGGTGATCACTAAATAATCAAGCAGTAGCTATTATAGCTGATTGGTGGTCACATTACTAGTTTCCATTCCTGACTGTCACAATTGTTTGAGAGTACAATAATCTGCAATGTACAGTAGATGCTAAGACATTGTAGGAGCCATATTAGGTGCTTGGCAGCCATTAGACAGGCTGACGCACTGCCTCAGTGTGCATTGCACGCGTCCATCCTGGGGTCGGGCACAGAGTCACTGGACGGCTCATAGTTATCCACATTTACAAATCATCAACTGTTGGTGTTGCTGTGATGAGAATCTTTCAAGCATTTGCAGTTATGTAGGAATTTAAAAATGAATTAGATGGAGTGTGATGATGACGTCAAAGAAAAATTAGAAAGGAGCTGAACACAGGAGACAGTGAACTCAACTGGGATTTAAAAGATTAGTGATGATTCATCCGTCTGCTCCATCTATAGAACCACCGGGGCAACTGCAGGCTAGATTAAGGTCAGAATTAAGTAAGACGTTAAATGCATATTAAGACCAGAATAGTCAGTTTCATTAACTTTTGGAGAAGAAGACATCAGAACAGATGCAAAAAGATGTCTCACCTTTTCCCTAAGTTGCAGAAGGCATGTACATAATTAACAGTGAGTAACAGTGAGACCAGCTTTGGGCATACAATCTCAGTTTGGAACTGATCTAGTTGATCTAGTGGAATTTTTCACGCAGCAAATAACTGCCCTTGTCAACAACACTGTAGACTCTCAACTTCCAACTATCACTGTGCATTAATGTTTCATTCTGCCCTCATAATTACAACAACAAAGGTCTTTGACGCTTGCAAGTCACACTGCTGTTCTGAACATGTTTTTACTGAGCACTGCGTCTTTTTCCCTCTCGCTCCTCTAGGTTCATGCCATTCCACTTCGTTCTTCCTGGGTCATGACTTGTGCGTATGCACCTTCAGGAAATTATGTTGCCTGTGGTGGCTTAGACAACATCTGCTCCATTTACAACCTGAAAACACGTGAGGGGAATGTACGTGTGAGCCGTGAGCTTGCTGGACATACAGGTGATGACCAACACCTCACTCTCTTTACCTTTCTGGACTTGCATCAATTCTCAAAATTGAGGACTTACCATTGAGTAATTGTGTCAGAGATAGTGTTGTCTGCATGACTAGAATTCAAAGGCCCTGAAAAGTGAGCTTAGTTAATTTTTAAGGTCATTCTGGTAATGCGTAGGTCTTTCCGGATCGTATCGCCTGTTCTGCAACTTCTAAGTCCTTCACTAAATGTGATATTTATTCTCTAAATGTCAGGATACCTGTCCTGCTGCCGCTTTCTTGATGACAACCAGATTGTTACAAGCTCTGGAGATACCACCTGGTAAGTGACGTGATCTTTACATCACTTCCGTTGAGCTGAATCACCAATTGTCGTATAAGGATTGTAAGCACTATACCCTTAATGCTGTGTCATTTTTACAGTGCACTTTGGGACATTGAGACTGGCCAGCAGACGACCACATTTGCTGGACACACAGGTGATGTCATGAGCCTGTCACTGGCTCCTGACTCACGGTTATTTGTCTCTGGTGCTTGCGATGCCTCCGCCAAACTCTGGGATGTCCGAGAGGGCATGTGCAGACAGACATTTACCGGCCATGAGTCTGACATCAATGCCATCTGTGTGAGTATTTCGCTCAATGCAAAATTTTGTGAAAAGTTTTTGGCATCTTTCGTATGCCTGCAAGTATTTGAATAGGCTTTTTTTAAGTCCACATGTAGTCATCCCCGTCTTCTCCCTGTCTTCTCTCTTCCAGTTCTTCCCTAATGGCCATGCCTTTGCCACGGGCTCAGACGATGCCACCTGCAGACTGTTTGATCTGCGTGCTGATCAGGAATTAATGATCTACTCTCACGATAATATCATATGTGGCATCACCTCTGTTGCATTCTCCAAGAGTGGCCGTCTCCTCCTGGCTGGATATGATGATTTCAACTGCAACGTGTGGGACACACTAAAAGCTGACCGTGCTGGTCAGTAACCAAAAGAAATGCTTGTGCCTCTCTTTCTCAATGTCATGTTTTTTCTCTCATCTCATCATGAAATGAATTTCATGAGGTGTGATTTTTTTTCTCTAGGTGTGTTGGCTGGACATGACAACCGAGTCAGCTGCCTTGGAGTTACTGATGATGGCATGGCCGTGGCGACAGGATCCTGGGACAGTTTTCTGAAGATCTGGAATTGAAGCCCGAAGGTCCTCGCCATCACTGAAATGTTCTCACCATTCACGAGTGTTCAAGTTCTCTTTTAAACTTTTTTTTTTTAACCTTTTTTCAAATTCTCACCAAACCTCTCTGCCCATTATCACAAAGATGTGTACAAGTGATAAAAACATTAAAGTAAATTGTGTAAAATATAGTAGTTGTGTTCTTATGATGGATTTGATTTTGTCACGTGTGTAACACTCATTTAGCAGACAATGAGACCACTTCAAATTAACACAGTGTCTTCTTTGAAAAGTTACATATAACGACGGCGTCTACCGTGATAACACGAGAGATTGTCACGTGAAAGTGAATGAAGTGCATTGAGTAGTAAAAGAAGATGGGCAGACTTCTGTGAAGCTTTTAACTCTTTTGTTCTTGTCCTTTTTCTGTCCTTTCTCCTGTAGGCTTGACAGAAGGCGCCATTCAGTTCTGACTTTGATCTGTCTTTGTTCTTCAGATGTTCTCTTAACTCCAAAGTTGACTGGAAGACCATTACAACTTCAGAATGTTCTATTTCACAACATCTTCTTCAACACTGTTTAAACTGACTTGGACACCACAAAACGAAGGGAAACCTATGCCTTTCCTACACAAAGAAGAGCACAATTGTTTATCACCTAGTTAAGAACGGATCTCCTGTGGTATCAAATCAGAAACTTGTGCATTCCTTCTTGGACCATTTTATGTTACTTTGAAAGAAAAAAAACAACACTATCATCCCATGCAAATGTGTGTGTCTTGAAAGCAAATGTTGGAGTGTAATTGTACAAATTATTTAACTTTTTTTTTTAAGAATTCTATTCCGATGGTTTGTTATTCTTGATGGCTTTCTTTTTGTCATATTTCTTCAGTGGTTTTAGATATGTTTGAAATTACAGCTTGTCTTTCTAATCCAGCTAAATCATGTGAGAAAGATGAGAGAGAACCTGCAGAAGTAAAAGCTTGGACCATATAACACGAGCAGCTTTCAAAATGTCCACAATGTATTTATATACTAGCTGTTTTTTGTTTCATCACAGCTTTTTGCACATGAAGAAGCTTTGCCTCTCAACTAATACTATGTTAACTAACCAAGCACATGCTATAAGTTGTTATGAATGCTCATTCCAGTACAAAAGGAGTTATTATGAGTAACTTTATCCAGATAACCCCCATAATTCTTGTACATGTCTCAGACTTTGGGTGGGGGGTGTGGTAGTAAGGTAGGGTGTTGCGGTAGTTGGGGCATGGCTGGATTTTATTATATGGATGGGGGACTGTGTTTAGTATCCACTTTGAGTGAAACACCTCACCTGACTAAATAGACACTTCCTTTGCTTGGGACTGCAGTTGCAACTCTGTGAATGAAATGTACAAATCAATGTCTGAAAATAATGGTCTGATGTTTTAAGTTAAGACATTTAATTTTGTCTGCCATGAATTAATTTAGATATGCATGCTGTAGACTTGCTTTCAATGGTGCAAAATTCCAGTTTTCTTTTAATTTCTGAAAGGAGAGTAACCTGTTGACATAGTAGACTTACTATAACATAATAGAAGCCATTTTTGGCTCAAACTATACGTCATTTACTAATGCTGGTAATGCTATGCACCAGAGTGAGTCAATAACGACTGTGTATGCATACCAGTTCTAATGATGCCAATTTTGTAATAACTATAACAATCATTGTGAGAAATCTATCCTTGGCAAGTCCTTCTTCTCCTTAAAATCTCCACTCAATGGAACAAAAACGTCCTCACATTACTGTCCATACTAAAACTTTTGTACATTGTTTTTTTTTTCTCCCTTGGTCTTAAATTAAAAATCAGAGCATCTGAATGACAGAACATTTCACTGTAAACAGAAGCACTTTTGTTTAAAGTTGTGACATATTTTCACTTTTCTTTTTTTCTGCAATGATGTACAATAAATGTGATGTATTTGTGTGTGGCCACAAGTGAAAATGCAATTCAACTGAGATGGATTTTCTTTTCTCTTTCCATTAATATGATAGAGCTCTGCACCCTTATGTACCTTCTCACTTTTTGTATTTCATTTCAGTCTGTTGGTGTTCCACGGTGAGCTGGATGCAAGATAGATACTGTACTAAATTGTACTGTTATTGATTGAACATGTAATAAAAAGCTGTTTGAGACCTGGCGAGTTGAATCTGGATCTGTAACAAGATGTATTTCAATACCTGCACATGGTAAAATCACAAACAACATGGATCCCGCATATTTTCCATGGTGACATCACACACATATTTCTCAATGGTCCTATAATAGTTAACTGAAAACTAATTGCTGCAAATTAATCCCATCAACTGAATTCTAAAGGTATGGATTTAAACTAAGGAAGGTTTACAGTAGAGAGGCCTGACAAGGTGTTCTACCTTTAGTGGGAACTGCTCTGATCACAGCCATTACCAGAATGACAAATATTGATCAAAGAAGGGAATTTCCAGTCAAGGTCACTCCACTGCAAGAGTGGGGAAGGTAAGTAGCAAAACAACAGTGGGCTGGGAAGGTGTTTTCCAGTAGACCAGGCTGAGGGTAGTACAACATGAAACAGATATGCAGATAAAATGAAAACTTGTCTCTAACAGCTGTAAGTTTCAGAGTAAGTTGTGTTTTTGCATAGTCAAAGAAAACGGGCTTTGCAAATAGCGACAACCACTTTAACAGGGGCGTGTTTTCAACGTGTAATTCCACAGTAGATCCTAACAGTGAAACGCGTCATGGTCGGGCAGCTCTCCGTCACGCCACTGACCGGCGGCATGCAGGAGAAATACTTCTGCTTTTTGTGATCGCCCGGTCAACAAAGAATGCCGTGTACCCGTGTTACTGGCACCCGGGCAATGGGCGTTTAGTGTGAAGTTGCTCTCATCAGTGTTGTCTTTGTTCAACTTATCGTGAAAACGAGTCCAGTCGATTTTATCTAGTGGTAGCCACGTTTAATGACCACAAGATAGACAAGCCGTAATTTCTTCACATATAATGAATGCACAAGCCTGCGCAAATACAAATATGAAATAAACTACATTGACTTTTATTTTGGGGAATAATATCACTATTATATTAATAACTCATCGGTCGAGTTTATGTTTTTGCACTGCATGTGCCCCATCGTTTCAAAATTCATTTTGTTCATCGATCCCGTAAGTAAAACCACAGCGCGGTAGTTTATGGGTGTAGAAAATTATAAATTGTCTATTTTCTGTTGACTTCCTCTCGGATATGACTGTTTTCAAGTTTCTCCCGCTCCGCGGACCGCCATCTTCCCCATCTGCCAGCTAACGGCGGTGCGTACTTCCTTAAAATGGGGGGTGAGACACTTGCACAACACACTTTTAGCAAACGACTTTAATTCAAGAATAACACAAATTATAATTCTAATCATATTTCAACGCGTACTTTCACGAAATTTGGAAAACTGTCGCGTTATATTCGCTCGCAAAGCCTAAAACACCACAGTGCGTGTCAAATGAGCCCATCCAAACAATGACGTACTTCCTCCTTCATTCAGCTCGTGCCATTTTGCTAGGCCCTGGCGAGGCGGCTTCACACATCCCTCGTGGACGAATTATATCAATCTCACTGGTATAGCGAAGTAGCATTTTTTGCTTACGTCTATAATCGAATCGCGCCGTAGATTCACATTTGTAGATCCGGGTGCGGTGTTTGTGTAATTAATTTATTTACAGGCTGCGTCTCCAATTCAGACTCAGGTCTGGTGTTGATGACACAGCTCCCGCAACAAAGGAACGGGGAGGCCGACGCGTTAGTTTGTGTAACCTTAGATTGACTCTAACGTCAAAGACGCGGGTGTCGTAAAAGAGCCCGTAAAAGTTTTCTTGCATCTCGTTTTCAGCATTTTCAGGTATTCGCAACCGATCGGAGCTGTAGTTTAAACGCGGGCATCCATTTCTAAATCCCGCTAGCCACAACAACAGCTAAGGTTAGCGCTTGTAGCGTGGACACGAGCGGCGTGCTAACGGCTAAGTTAACCATTTGAAGCCCGACTGAGTTGTATTGTTTTTGTTGGAGAGGGAACATGGCCGAAGTGTACGTTCGCGTGGCGGAGGAGGAGAACGAGGAGCCCATGGAGATCCCCTCCGAGGACGACGGCACCGTGCTGCTCTCCACCGTGGCCGCCCAGTTTCCCGGTGCGTGCGGCCTGCGGTTCCGCAGCCCGGTGTCCCAGTGCATGAGGGGGGTCCGGTTGGTGGATGGCGTGCTGCACGCGCCGGAGAACGGCTGGGGCAACATGGTGTACGTGGTCAACTACCCCAAAGGTAAGAGGCTACAGACGAGACCGTCCACGGGACAAAGTCACTGTTGGAGGTGGATACTTGTAAGTTATGAATTGCGGCAGCATGAGAGATCAAGCCACTCCTGAGTGATGCGTGTGCGGAGCTGTGAAAATATTGTTTTTTCGGCGTGTTACATATTGAAGCCACAGATTTCAGGCACAGGCCTACAAGCAGGATTGCATCGATCCTCCTCTTCTCAGTTTCAAAGTGAAGCCCACATTACATGGTCCACAGGGACTAGTTCTAACTGTGTCATATGGTACATATTTTTAACATTAAGTAATATCTCAAAAGAGCACAGTGATGGGTACAAAGCAATCTAAGAGTTGTTGAAACACCACAACAAAATAATTCAATAATTCAATTCAATTCAAGCAATGTGATTCACGTGGAGATTGATGCATCCTTCTACAGACTGATCATTAATTGGAATTTTGCCAAATATTCTGCACACGTGCACACTGGGTGTGTGTCAAGGTGATTGGAATACTCATGGATGAATGCCACACAAAGTCGTCTTACTGTGACACTTTATTTTAAAAGCAGTAGATTTGTTCATTTTTTGGGTTGAATTGCTCAGTAATCCTGACTCGAAAGTTTTCTTACAAATGCAACTGTTGATATTCTTAGTGTGGCAGCAATAGCTGTTGAAGTAGATGGTCAAGTGTTTCTATGACAAGAGTGGCGATCTGGGTAGAAACTAGTTTCAATGGTTGTGTGATGTCCTGTCTCTTAAACCCATTCCACTTTTATTCCAGAATCTGCAGTGCATGCCATAGACAACAAACGGAAGATGGACGAAATTGATGCCTCCTCTGCAGTGAAGATGAAGAGAGGAGACATGAAAACCTCAGACCTTATCGTGTTGGGCCTTCCGTGGAAAACAACGGAGCAGGATTTGAAGGACTACTACAGCACCTTTGGTGAAGTTATAATGGCACAGGTACCACTGTCAACAGTTGTCATAGAAACTTTGGGATGCTGTATAGTTGCAACCCCACTCATCACGTAGATATTTTTTTCCCTCAGGTAAAACGAGATCCTAAGACGGGAAACTCAAAGGGGTTTGGCTTTGTGAGGTTCACGGAGTATGAGGCTCAAGAGAAGGTGATCTCCCAACGCCACATGATTGACGGCCGATGGTGCGACTGCAAGCTTCCTAACTCGAAGGTGAATATGGTAATGTCCGTGCAAATACCCACACTCCACAAGTATGGAAACGCAGACATACAGCCCACACGCTGCTCCATTTGTGTAACACCCCTTTGTTCGCAACAGGGCCCGGACGAGCCTCTCAGGAGCCGTAAAGTGTTTGTGGGCCGATGCACGGAGGACATGACCACCGACGACCTGCGGCAGTTCTTTATGCAGTATGGTGAGGTCACAGACGTCTTCATCCCGAAGCCGTTCCGTGCTTTCGCCTTTGTCACCTTTGCAGACGATCAGGTAAAATGTTGTGGCAAACGCCTGTCGTGGTGGTGTCTGCAGTCCGCTGACCTCCCTTCTCTCCCCCCCTTCCAGGTGGCCCAGGGTCTTTGTGGGGAGGACCTAATAATCAAGGGCGTCAGCGTTCACATCTCAAACGCTGAGCCCAAACACGGCAATAGGCAGTTTGATCGCACAACGCGATTTGGGAACGGCTTTGGAACGCAGGCATTTGGTAGCAGCCGTAGCGGGCTGGGGAGCAGCACTAATAGCAGCCTGGCTAATTTTGGCTCTTTCAGTCTTAACCCGGCCATGATGGCCGCAGCTCAGGCGGCTCTGCAGAGTAGTTGGGGGATGATGGGCATGCTGGCAAGCCAGCAGCAGACGTCCACCTCAGGCAGCACCTCCAGTGGCACGAGTTCTAGCAGAGATCAGAGTCAGTCCTTCAGCACGGGCAACAGCAACTATGGCACCAGCTCTGCCAGTCTGGGGTGGGGAACAGGGTCAAATTCCACGACCAGCGGCAGTGGCTTTAGTTCAGGTTTTGGGTCCAGTATGGAGTCAAAATCGTCCGGGTGGGGAATGTAAGTTAAGCGTCGTTTGGTTATTTTTGTTTATTTTTTTTTTTCCGTATGGTAAGTATTGTGAGAAAGATGAGCCCTTGTTTCCAAATTAAGTTTGGGTGTTAATGCGTATCAGAAAACTTAACACTTTTGTGGAAGATGTTTTGTACATTTGGAGAAAAAAAAATGCTAAAGATTTAATTTAGGAAGTGTTGAAGTGACTTGTTTACCAGGGTGTCCGACTAAAGTGCTATTTTTGACGTCTCATTTGTTTGTATTCATTTCAACTGGATTCTCTAATGCATGTATTGTGGAACCGTGATATAATCATTTACTCCGAAAATGCATGAATGTCTGTGGCGCACCATTATCTTAAAGCTTCGTCATCAAGTACAGGGCGCAATCGTGCATTGGCAAGAATCTGGTTGAAACGTTACATGTTTTAAAGTGCAACTTTATTTGCAGTCCAGTTCTGTGGAAAAGCCTTCACTGAAATCTCTTCTGCAGTTCACCTCTCTTCCATTTCCCTGTGAGGAAGCTCCTCTTTGGCAGCATTCTCGGGGTGATATCGGTATCACTCTCCCTCTTCCCACCTGTAAATGCTATGCCATCAAAGAACGGCTTCACTCCGCACGTTCTGAGAGACGGTGGGTGTTTTCACTTTTATCCACTTTTTTTAAAAAATGGAAAGAACTGCGCAACTGACAATTTTTTAAGAACTGATGAGTGCGATTGAGGATGGCTTGTGGCGAAGAGTGAGGCGGTGAGTGAGCGAACGGAGAGAGGAGTGAAGCGGACTGGTTGTGCGGTGAAAGAGCCCAAGGTGACTGCTTTTGAGTGTGTGAGTGGAAGCTGCGGATGCTACGAAAGACCTCTTTCTTCCCCCTCCCCAACTCCCCTAACATGGACATTCTTTAATTACTACTTCAAGATCTCATTTATTTTATCTTTGCAATTTTTTTTCCCTACTCTTTATGTTGAACAAGTGCAGTAGTAGTATCGATATGTAGTGGAATGTTGTGATGACTTTGTATTGCTGATGTTATGTGACCTGGGTGCTGTATGGTGTGTGCTCTCATGTTATCAACCTGTAAGTGTGAACTTGATGTGGATGACACCTGCTGAAGACACTGGGAATGCGAGTGATAGTGTGAGAACGTGGAGTGGTGTGTCCCAATAGTTTGAATAGCTCTTGCTTCAGCGGTGTATACCAAACCTGTCAAATGAAGGGAGTTCTTCTAATAAAGTTCATTTCAATAGATGCTTAGTTGATTTAGTTGAGTCACTTTTTCAAATTCAAGCAACAAATCTAATTCGATTCACATATCTAGGGACCTTGGGCTCTGCTGTTCGAGGTCTCCGTTTGAACCCCGACTGAAGTCTATTCTGAAGGATGAAGATGGAAGTTCCAACACTTTGAGTGTGTGGCCTTCTCAGACATGGGGTAGTACCTGTCTTTTTGCCTTTGATCACTTCTTCCAAGTGAATACTTTCAGAGATTCGCACCTTTAGGAAAGCGGGAGAGACGGAGGGCCTTACACTCGTGCTGCAGCCCATTTTGTCATCAATGTGGTGTCACCTCCTCAAGTAATGTTAACTTTTTCTGAAGGGAGTTTTTGTGTACATTGCAGTTTGATGTCATGCTGTGGAGTCCCTAGATTTGTTTCTAGCCTCTTGTGGTCAATCATGCCTTTTTCTGAAAGTGTTTTCTCATGTGTGAAAAGATTCTAGAATTTCCAATCGAAAAAAGAGACACGAGGGACGTCATCCTTACAAAATGAATAGGCGCTGAAGCCCTTGCCTTCATGAGGAATTAGAAGATTTTCGCGTAGATCGTTACAATGGAAAGATATCGAGGTTTTCAGATGCATTTGGACAACAGGACTAAGCTTTAACCCCTTTGTTCTGTTATTGCTTAGGCAGGAGTTCACTTGTGTCTGAAATTTTTTAATAGCAGCTCTTTCCACAGCTCTATTCCCACCTTAAAAAACAAACAGTTTCGACAGCTTATAAATTGGCTTTAATGTAAAAGTGTCCCACTTCAGCAGGCCTGCGTTTGTCTTGTCGTTATTGTCTGCTCTCCTCCTCAGTGTCTCTGCTCTTCTTCTTACCTCCGCTCTTCTTTTTCAAATCCTTCTGCTCTTGGACGAGTTCTTCGCACTTATTTTGTATAAAGGTGGACTGAAATAAAGGCGTCAAACATCAGATATGCTGTAAAATGTCTAATTCATCACACACGAGATTTCAAATTTATGCCCTGTTCATTTTGGAAGGCAGCGCGGAAACGACATGTCATCTTGTGTTGGAAGGTGTCGACCTTGCCTATGCCGAGACGTGGATATTTAAATTCAGTGATTTGAGCGATGCAGCTCACCAGCGCAGTGCTGCGACGGGCGATGAGCTTCACATCATCGGTAGACACTGTGCTCCTTTTCGCATGCCTACGAAGAACGACGAGGACATACTCGGTTAAACTCAGGTTAACTCTGACATACTCACGTAGAGGAATCACCTCACCTTGCAAAAGCCTCCAGATCTTTCGCAAATGTATCTGTGAAGGTGAACAGAAGATGGATGTCAACATGATGCACTTTGCGCAACAAATGTGCACTATACAGTGCAACCAATCTACTTTACGGTTAATAGTGAACACCTTTAAGTAACAATCTGTGATTACAGGTTAGATTTTTAACTGATTAAGGACATATGGCAGACAGTTAATATGATATCTTTGAAACACATTGCCAATTTGAAAACCTGTTGCGCACTATCAAGACTTTTCTGCACTGAAATGAGCATTTGTGCTGCAACGATTGACCGGATGAAGATAATGAATTTCAGTCAACATTTCCTTTAAGTCTCTGCAATTTTGCTCCAGCCAATATTTTGCTCAGCTGTTGTGTTTGTGATGCACACATCTCTGGAAAACATTCAGCAAAGCTCAGGAGAGAGGGCAAAAAAAGCAGAAACTGCCCAAAGTGTGGGAACGTCTTCGAATGGAAAAAAAAGGACAATACATCTACTGTAGTGAGGTGCTAGTTTATCTTCAGAGCACGACTTAAGCATTTGACTTGTCAACATGAGATGTATGCAGTTACCCCCAATGGAAAATCGCCTGTGTCTATTTGGAGAGGTAAACAGGCAGTTTGTTGTAAAATCTGATATTTGTGCTTTTAATCTCACAATTTCAAGGTGATATTCCCTGAAAAGCCTCGGCCAATGTGTCCAATTACTGTGTGTACATACCACCCAGCCCACAGGTCTACGTATATGTTTGCGCGAGCAGTAAATAAGCTAAACGCGGCCTGAGTGCATAATTCCCTGCACTGTTCTCTGCGCCGCGGGTGCTGCGAGCTCTGGATCATGTGAAGAAAGTAAAAAAAAAAATAGATAAATAAAAAGCCATCAGAAGATAATCAAACTCTTCCCCTCCATGTTGTCACACACACCCTCGCGGATACACACCGCACTGTCTGTACGTCGTCTCGGTGATGGCCGCGATCAGCTGCCGGCTGAAGGTCCGGTGGTGCTCCGCTCCCATCCTCTGGACCAGCAGGCCCACCGTGTAGTGCACCGCGGCCTTAAGCCTCTGACGGGGGAGAGAGAGACAGATAGAAAGAGAGACGGAGGGAGGGAGAGAGAATCACACACACGGAGGGAGAGAGAGAATCTCAGAGAGAGAGAAAGAGGGAGAGAGAGAGAGAGACAGAGAGAATCACACACACACACACACACACAGAGGGAAAAAGAGAAAGAAAGAAAGGAAGAACGAGGGAGAGGGAGACAGACAGACAGAGAGAATCACACGCACACACAGAGAGAAAGAGAATCACACACGGAAAGAGAGAAAGAGAAAAAAGAACAAAAGAAAGAAAGGAGAAAGATACAGAATCACACATACACACAGAGAGAAAGAGAGAGAGAGAGAGAAAGAAAGAAAAAAGAACAAAAGAGAGAGAAAACAAGAGAGGGAGAGGGTGAGGGAGCGAGAGGATGAGGGAGAGAGAGGGGGACGGGGGGGAGAGAGAGAGAGAGAGACGTCAATCAGTCTATCGTCACTGACATCTGGGAGTCTAAAATGAAAATTAAAGTCTTCGACTGAGCCGAAACAAACAGCAGCTCAACCGTGTGTGTTGTGTGTATTTCAACACTCAACCTTCATGTAGTCTATGTTAGCTAGGCCAAAAATACACTTTACGGCGGGGGCGCGCCATCTTTTCATTGAGAACCACAAATATTTCACACACGTACACTCTCTCTCTCTCTCACCTTATCCACCTCTTCCTTATCTGCTGACATTTCGCTGGAGAGGAGGAATGTGAAGATTAAGTGGCCACACGTCAAGTATGAAGCTGTTGCACACACACCATGACCGTAAACACCGGCACAGGCCAAGCAGCCGGGACGGATTTCGCGGCACTAATTTTGTCGCGAGACAACGACTCTCTCCTGGATGAGGGAAATCTAGGAGCGCACCCTCTAGTGGAGAGGAGTATCAGTGTAAGATTCTGTATATTTTCGTATCGGTCTGACAACTACTGGCCAGTATCGCCGATACCAACATAATTGACATGCTAAATCTCAATTAATTTTCATGCCCTTCTTTTGTTCCCTTATTTTGTCCCAGGAAAACCCAGGAAAGAAATAGGGCAAAGCTTATAACTGAAAAAAAATTGATTAAAAAGCAGTAATTGTTTGAAAAACGTTTT
>OMPJ01037832.1:2879-24033 GCA_900312935.1 Carapus acus | reverse complement strand
TAAATCAAGTTTTTCAAAATATTCTAATTTACTGGCTTTTACCTGTATAGATAGATAGATATAGATATATATATATATAGATGTGTGTGTGTGTGTGTGTGTGTACTGTATATATATACTATATATGTCTATATAATGTGTATATATACTGTATATACTGCATATACTGTATATGTATATACAGTATATGGCATTTTTATTGTGGGTAGATCTCGCTGGCTTGGTCATCTTCGAAGTAGCTCGTGAGCTGAAAAAGTGTGAGCACCCCTGAGCTAAATGATCTACTTCGCAACCTCAGTTTGTCAAAGTCCTCTGTTGATCTATTGGCATCCAGATTGAAAGAAAAGAAGCTCCTCTGTGACATTGCTCTTGTCACCTTTTACCGCAACAGACATCAAGAGTTCCTGTTTTTTCTTGCAGAGAAGGACTTGATGCACTGCACCGATATTGCTCAGCTGCTGAGGCATGGAGCCTCAGTATGAACCTAAAGATTGGAGACTGTTTACTGACAGCAGCAAGCGATCGCTGAAGTGTGTTCTGCTTCATAATGGCAACCAGTTTTCCTCTGTGCGCCCTGTTCAGTCGCCTATACTGAGGGAGACATATGAAGTAGTGAAATATGTGCTGAAGAAAATTTGTTATGATCAGCATGAGTGGCTCATTTTGACATGAGGATGGTAAATGTTTCGTTGGGACAACTGTCCGGCCTCACCAAGTATCCATGCTCTCTGTGCATGTGGGATAGTAGGGATGGTGCTCAGCATTACACGAAGAGGAACTGGCCTGTGCAGGAGGAATTGATGCTTTGCAGAGCAAGGAACATCATCAACAATCCTCTGGTATACAGAGACAAGACACTCTTCCCACTGATGCACATCATGCTCGGCTTGATTTACCAAACCGTTCACCAAAGCTCTAGACAAGAATGGTGGCTGCTTCACTTGCTCCATGCTTTTTCAGGATTTACCATAGAGAAGATGAAAGCTGGCATCCTTGATGGTCCTCAAGTCCGTCAGCTCGTTAGAGATCCTGAACTCAATGAACAGAGAGGAATTGGAAGCATGGAAGGCGTTTGTTCTGATCTTGAAGAACTTTGGTGGCATCAGGGCCAGGAATCATGCCCAACTCGTAACAAATATGCTGACTGCTTTCAGAAACCTTGGAGGCAACATGAGCATCAAAATGCGATACTCTCTCTCACATATGGATCAGTTTCCTGAGAATTTTGGATCAATGAGTGATGAACAGGGGGAGAGATTCCATTAGGACATAAAAGAGATGGAGACCAGGTATCAGGGTCACCGGGATGCAGTCATGATGGCAGATTACTATTGGGCTCTGAAGAGAGACATCCCTGCTGCTGAGCATTCAAGGGCTTCGGAAAAATGGATGGTAATGCATGAATTTTGCACAATGACGACGTACGTTGAATTTTCACATACTTACATTAATCAATGTCTATTTTTCAGTATACAGAAATGGAAGTTTGTAACATTTAATACATATATTCTGCTCAAGAATGATTTTTTTTGTGATGAGAAATATTATCAAAAATCATCTGATAATGTCCAAAAAATTTTATCAATATGGTCATACGATTTGATTTTTCTAAATCAAATTGGCAGATAAACCTGACCTGAGTGAGTAAAACCAATGTCATTCTTGGATTCAGTGTTGCAAAATGGTCCTAACTCAGTTGAAAAATCATGGACAATACTCAATTTTTTTAACCCAGTGTAATCCGTGAAAGTTTAAATTAATGATTGGAACTCCGGAAATAAATGAACTTCTCAACAAAGAAACGAAAAATCGGTCAAAAGCCACACGCCTTCACTCAATCGTTTGTTGTCCGGGCACCGTTTGTTTTTCCTACATGCTTTCATCTTCCTTATCTCTTTTTCCCCCCTGAAATCTGATATTGTTTGTCCAAATAAATGGCACCAATATGCGAGTACAATATTGCCTCTTCAAGTGATTTGTATTTTAACTGCGGGCAATGTAGCGCAGATTCTTCATCCTCATCACCACATGTCATCAACCAGGTTTGAATAAATTACCTGCAATCTTGAGGTATTGCAGAAACACAAACCATATAGAATACCAGGAATTTCATGTTTAAGAAAAGTTCCTCAGCCATAATATTTGAGCACACAACCATAGAATAACTTTTTAAAAGGAACTTAACAAATGAGTGATGGGGGAATTCGAGAGTCGATCTAATTCAAGCAACAAAAATCAAACGTACAAACATCAAGTAATTGACATACATTACAAGGCTGCGCTAGCGCTTGCGAGGCTATAGAGGAAGCTCTCTAAACCACAGGTCCCCAACATCTTCCTCACCCATGCCATATCCCTGGTAGGCATACTAAGGCTACAACTGCCCTCTGCTTCTTTCCTTTTATACCCTTTTAAATGCGCCGAAACTCAGCAACCATTGTGATTTTGTTAGACAATGTGAATTGTTGTAATGACAGTCAAGATTCCTGATCAGGCAAAGGTCCAGGTATGAACAGGCAGACATGGACAACAATGAGGACCAGAGACCAGGCATCAAGACACAGATGAAGAGAACTAGACGAGGAGGTGGGGGTCAGAGTGTTATGTTTGAAGTTGCTGCTTGTGTAAATTGAATCAAGCCTGCTGAGATGGGTTGTGAATCAAGTCAAGATGTCCCCTGGACCTCTTACACCGGATGTACCGGATGGAAAGGTGAAACATGTAAAACAGACGATATATGGCAATTTTTGGACTATAAGTCGCTCAGGTGTACAAGTCGCACATGCCCAAAATGCATAACAATGAAGAAAAAACACTGGACTGGACTGGACTGACTGGACAATAAGTTGTAATCTCGGGGGAAATTTATTTCACAAACCTGGGACCAAGGAAAGACATTTCATCCTCAGCAGGCAAGTTAGAAGAATATCAGGATAGCGAAAAACAGGCAAAATAGAAATAAAGCACTCCTGCATAGCTTGCAAGCATAGCACGTTAACAAAGCACGTTGCTGATCATTCAGCTGTATGATGCATAGACATCAAACTGAATGCGTGTCTGGCACGCAAACACAACAATTATTCAGATAACTAGCACATAAAACACGAGCATACCAGTTTAGCAAATCCTCAATCTCACTCCAAGTCACTAAATCCGTTGAATTCTTCATTCTCTGTGTTGTTAGCATAGCACGCTTGTGTGCCAGCACTAACATATCTTCACTTTGAGTGACATGGAGTGGCCGTACCACTTACTCTGCAATCCTGGAAGTAGGCGAAGCGCCTCAAAAGTAGATGAAGCACGCTTGCGAGCTCCGGTAACCGTGGAGCCCCGGAAGTAGATGAAGCGCCCCAGAAGAAGATGAGGAAAAGACAGGAGCAATTGCAATTGATTTGTCTTTCCTCTGAACTTGATACGCAAGTACATGTGATAATTATATTGACGTCATTCAATGTTAGTCAACTTTGAATTGTGTAGCTAAAAATCACATACAATATTGCAAAGGGTTTTACAAAGTAGAGAGACAGCACTCATGCCAGACATGAGCCCTTCATGGAAATGAAGAAAAACTCTCCAAAAAGAAAGAAAGAGGAAGAAACTTTCAAACTAGCAATTCACAGAGCAATTCCCTCTTGATAGACAGCTGGATGTGTAACAGGAATTTCCAGCAGTGTTGCAACAAGTGCAAATATTAATATTTAAGTATGAAGGAGACAAACAGACAAGAGAGATTCATGGGTTAATGTGAGGGGCAGGGCTGCTTGACGGCAATCAGAGATTAATAGAGTCTTATCACTACCCACTTGACCTTCAAACCCATCTATGAAATCCAAGTCAACACTTGAGCTAGCAAATCATTCCCCTAAGAGAGATTTGCATGTGACCAATAACTCACTGTCAGATGAAAGGCACTCAGTCTTTATTGTTTCCTAGCATAGAACTAAAGATAACATATATGTCTGTAACAACAGATATTTGAATTTCTTTCTCATCAATTACAGAAAAGAAGGATTAAATCTCAAAATTCAGAGAGAAAAAATTCAATGTGGTATGAAAATTATGCATGTTCAATTTAAGTATTTCCCCCCCAAAAAATAAAAAAGGCTGTCAAAGCTTGGATTTTATTGTTAATATCACAATTTGGCCAAACAGTCAACTACTTTAAACAGGTAATAACACAACTCATCTTAACAACTGATCAGTTAACTTTCTCCTCCTCTTAAATCCCCTACACACGCACTCAGTTTTTTTCTTGTGGAGAAAATTGAGCTCTAGCTTGTCCTGGCAGGATTTTAAACCATGACTTTAATGGAGTTAAGGCAATGCCATACACATGTGGGTATGCTCATTGGGTAACCTGGATCGATATGTAGTTTTGAATATGTTTGTGTAGTTGAGGTTGTTGCACAATCCCACGTTTTGGTGCTTTTCAGTCTATATTCAGAACCAGCATTGCAGTTTTTTGATTTGAGTGAATCAGCCCCAAACTTGTGGCAAAGTATTATAGTTTTTGTGAAACTCTGACCAAGAGTTGTAGTGGACAATGTTGAGTTTTGCTCTAACTTTGATTGGTAGGGAATAGTGGCAGTGGATGTGTTGCACCATTGCCCTGGCTTAGGTGACCATACCCGTGTTTTCTGCCCTTGTCTTTACAAATAGGTTGGCCACAGATTCCTGTGTTGTTACGAAGATATTATTACCATTTCCGCCCTTGTTTTTACAAACGTGTTGGCCACAGATTTCTGTGTTGTTACAAAAATATTATGACATTTTGCTAGACTTTAAGTTGCTCTGGAGTATTAGTCACACTGGCCAAAAATGCAAAACTATGAAGAAGAAAACATAATCAGTTGCTCTGGACGGATTGTCACATTTTTTGGGGGAAATTCATTTTGCAAAATCCGAGACCAAGAACAGACATTTCATCTGGAAAGGCAAGTTACAAAAATAACAACGAATGGAATCGTCCTTGCGCTGATAGAGACGCGCTTCTGTTGCATGAAGTGGTAACACCAAGAAGGTCCTCCCGCAGTCATTTACAGTATATTTATCTCCTTGGCAATTACCTGGGCTTCGAGACACAACTGCACTTTTGACAAGTCTCTTCTGGCAGTGTGTTGTTCAAGCACCCATTTGTAAACTCTTTCTACTAGCTGTGACCACGAAGCCTGTAGGCAGCGATGAGCTTTTTTTTCTCCTCCTTCATTGAAATTAGAATAACCTCTGCCTTTAGCCTGTCCCTCACACGTTTCTCACTCACTCCAAACTTTCTTTCTTCAGATTGACTCCCATTTTTGGTTGCGTGTTTTACGACTTGTGGTTACACCGCGGAGAGGTCAATTTTGGGTTTTGTCCTGTCTCCATGTCTTGTGTCGTCGTTTCCTGCTTTTATATTGAAAAGAACTCTCCTCTCATTTCCTGACTGTTTTTGTTTTCTCCGTAGTGGGAGTGATTTTCAGTTTACGGTATTGCGCATCACAGTCTGTCGTGTTTTGTTTCCTCTGTAGTGGAAGTGATTTTCAGTTCGGTAGTTTACTCCCAACCTTGTGCTGGATAGAATCTAATTTGTCGCCTTGTCAATCCATGAGATTTGTGTTTGGGAGAATGCACAATAAAAACTTAATTGAATGAATTAGCATCTGCATCCTGCATTCTTGCCTGGCCGTGACACTTGCAGTTTGTAATTTGCAGAATACGATTTTCTTTTTGGGGTAATTTTTGTGAGTGCTTTCTCGGATGTCTTTTAAATTACTGTAATCAGGAATCCTTTATTGTCATTACAGCAATTGCATTGTGCAATGAAATTAAGGTGCTGAGTTCCAGTGCAAAATAAATAAGAATGAAAAAAAAAAAAGAAAATGTATATACGGAAGAACTATACACAGACAATATTTACAGTATAGTATAAAAGGGCGGTATTAAGAGTAGCAGCGATGGTGGAGTGGGAGGGGTTGACTGGAGTGGTTGACGTCAAAGTCTCAAAATGCGACCTGGCTGACTGCCGTTGCATTCAAAAAAATCGGATATGTATCTGATTTAGTACCACATTTGAAAGTGGCCTGAATTTGATTTGATAATGTGACTTGTGCTGTTCACACTGTCAAAAACAAATCAGATATGGGTCACATTTGAGTGAAAAAATCTGATTAAGATCACTTGTGAGTGCAATGTGAGCGAAGCCTAAGACTGCCCGGGGATTGTTTTTTCAGCAGAGGCACAATGATGGAAGACAGTAATGTGACTTTTTACGTATTCTGTAGTCTAGGAGTAGATACTGGTACACAAGCCTAGAGTCCCCTCGTGCACTTGTCAATAAGGAACATGTGAAATAATTAATTTCACATTTAAACCGCAACACATGTTTTATCAAGTGTAAGTCTCACCTCTGGCCAAACTATGCGACCTATACTCCGGAAAATACTGAAATTGTTAAACAATGGC
Source organism: Carapus acus (assembly GCA_900312935.1). Lineage (NCBI taxonomy): Eukaryota > Metazoa > Chordata > Actinopteri > Ophidiiformes > Carapidae > Carapus > Carapus acus. The sequence goes on along the minus strand of OMPJ01037832.1, from coordinate 17,592 downwards.
CTCAAAAGAATACACCAAAATATGTGAAGATTCCACCTTGAGAGTAGAGTGTCTGCCACACAGGACCTTCAATGCCTGTGACATGACAAGCTCTCCGATTAATGATCATATTTAAGAGACACTTATGTCCATAATTCTCCAGGGGCCTCATTTACTAACTGTAAAAATGGAGGAACTTTTCAGGCACTTAAGTAGAAGTTCTTATTAGCGATGTAGAGGACCACCAGCAAAAATTGTTTGGGATGCTAAATTCAAGTATGTCTTCAAGAACCAAAACTGCTGCTTGGAAGAGGGTGGCAACAGCCATAAACGCTGTTGGATCGGCCGAGAGATCGGTGGCAGAAAGATCAAGATCGCTGCTAAAAAGCGCTTTGCAGCCCACAAAAGAGAAACATCACCGGGCAACAACATTCAAAAGGGTCATATTAGAACCGCAAATTATTTGTGTATTCACAGAATGATTTTGTTTCCCGTTAAGATACTTAAATTCATTATTTGATGGTCCCCTGAGAGCGACATGTGTACAATCTATAGCACCTATGATGTTGGGAAATCCGGTGATGGCATGAAATCCCTGTTTGATTCCTTTTTGTTGGTGGTGTTCAAACGGGAATTTAATGTAGTCCGGGGCTAAAGAAATGATTGCCTCTAACACCGCTGGCATGATTCTAGCGATCTCCCGATGAAACTTCCCGGTGGCCAAGAATCCCAGGATGGACACAACCTGAATGTGCACAGGGATAGCTTTGGAGCGTTTTGTCTCCCGCTTCAACATAGGGTGTAGATCACGGCACAGATCCATCAGTATATGTTTTGGGAAGCGATCCTGGTGAGGAGGAACTCTGTGCTCTCCGCGAATACATCTGCGGGCTCTCTGAAAATGCGCTCCCTGCGTCGCGCACGATGCTCAAAATCTTCATGCAGCGCCAGCCAAGCCATAGTGCATTTAAAGTGTTTTCAGTGGATTCTGTCACAGCTGCTTTTTATAGCTTGTTACACCAATTATTCAACACATCTGCTACTAATTGAGAATATTCTTTCCTTCCTTCCTTCCTTCCTTCCTTCCTTCCTTCCTTCCTTCATTCATTCATTAGAGGGAACGGTAACCGGTGAGGAGTTTGAGATCGCCTGACACTCTGTATGGGCTCTATTTGTAGTTTCACTGTTCTACCACTGGATATTGTGCTTACTCATGGTCAGAGGCATGCGTAGGTTAACACACGTTTCAACGCACACGTTCGAATTGGTAAATGTCGTGCTTTGTCTTAGAATGTGCGTACGCGCTCCGTGCGCACATTTACGTGCGCACGCACGGTTGATAAATGAGGCCTTAGGACACTAAATGCTCTCCTAATGCCATTCCTTCACTCCTCTCCCTCTGTGCAACTTGATGTCCATTTAATGCTTCGTAGCTTCATGGCCATGTTTTCCTCTACAGATTTGATCGTATGGGCTCAGGAGGACCACTTTTCATTGACATAACTTGGCACCCTGCTGGAGATCCAGGCTCAGACAAAGAAACTTCCTCCATCATGATTGCAAGCACTGCAGTGAATTATTGTGGCCTGGAAACCGTCCTGCACCTTACCTGCTGCAACCAGACCAAGGATAAGCTGACTGGCTATTTGGCTAAGGCAAAGCATTTGGGTCTAAAGAATATTATGGCACTACGTGGAGGTAAGGGAGAAGTATTTTATACTGTGGAACTGTTTCTGGAACTGAAGGATAGACATCCCTATTCCATAATTGTACTGGCAAGCCACTGCTCCAGTGGTTTGTGACCTTTTGAGTGAAGCCTGCCAGAGGAAATATCACTGTTTGGTCAGGTTTTTACCAATATATGTAGAGCACCCGTGTGTTGCAGACATTGGCCTGTAGATGGAAATAAGAACACATTTATGGGAAGATCCAATGCGAAAATGGAGTAGTTAGTAGCTTCTCACAGACAGGCACACAACCACCCACCTATTGAATACAATATGCAAGAACAAGAGTGCCTCAGTATTAGATTAGTGGAAGGTGCACTGAGATCTCCGTAAGGCACCTGAGACTTTGAAATGATCAATGAATGTAATACAGTATTTGCACAATAAAGTACCATATTTTCCATAGCTGTTAAACTATTAGTTGCATATTTGTTTTGCACAGTTTCAGGCACGCACACAAAAGTTGCATCAAAATGACAGGAGGTGTGCTTTTACCTTTTAGGGTTTTGATGTAGTGCCCAAAATATGTACAAAAGTGGTTTTCAGCCATTCATAACTTGCACATTTTTGTGCTTTATGCAGTGTTCCCCAACCTTCATTGCGCCAAGGACCGGTTTCATATTTTCATTGACCAGCCAGACAAGTGTTGCAGATAGTTGGCGGAAGTGATGTAGGCGGTTACTGTTGCTGTGGTTCCCTCGGTAACGGGGTGAGGCCCTAGGGCCAGGTACCTATTGACCCACCGACCAGTACCGGTCTGTGGCCCGGGGTTTCGGGACTGCTGTAGGGGACGCATTTTACCACAGCACATAGGAAAGTTGCTTTCCATCATTAGGCCATGACAGCAAAAGCTGCACAATGCACCGTTTTTCTAGATATCGGGCATTGACCATTGACATAGCCCCTTACAGTGCCTCTGTGCTCCTGCTCTCATCCCTGATACACCCAATGATGTCTCTGTCATCAGCAAACATGTGGGTGTGACGCAGCTGCAGATTGTGGCAGTCAGAGGTAAACAGGGTTAAGAGATGAGGTGCCAGCACTGTGCCCTGGGGTTCTCCGGTACTGCTAAACACAGTGCCAGGCCTGACATAATGCATTTTGGGCTTGAGGAAGCTGAGGAAAAGCCACTCCGTCCTTTTTGTCAGATGTGAAATGAGCTGGGCCGCTCCTTCTTAGGAACTGGGATATAACAGAGGGTGAGGGTAAGGTGCGTAGAAGGGGTCCCATTGGAGTCCACTTTGCCAGATTCATATCAGCTGTTCATGGATGGTGGTCAGGAAGTGTGGAAGGAGCGTAAGGATTCTGAAGAACTGAGTGGAGGCAATTGCTGTCATGAAATGTGACGGAGTGTAACCAGCAGTCCATTGAGAATGCCAAAACACTCTCAATGAGTGTGTAATAGAGAGTCACTAAAATGCTCTTGCCAGTTACCGCGTTTTCCGGATAACAAGTCACTCTGGAGTACAAGTTGCAACATTTTTTCAGGAGATTTATTCTACAGAATTCGAGACCAAGAACAAGACATTTAATTTTGAATGGCAAATTTTAACAATAACCGTATAACAGAGAAAAACAGGCTTAATAGGTGCCCAGGATGCTGACATAATACATCGATGGTTATTCAGCCAGGTGACATATGGACAACGAACTGAATACGTATCTTGTATGTTACTGTAACAATTAGTCAGATAAATGCCGCATAAAACAAGCTAACAACTTTACCAAACCCTCAATCTCTAAAACACTAAATCCATAGATTTTTCTCATCCTTGGTGTCACTTCTGAACAACTCCACCAATTACAGAGGTAGATGAAGTGCTGCTTCCTCCTCTGTTGGTGTTTTTCTATATCACACACTTCTCCTGTGGGCCTATGAAAATTTAAGGCGGGCCATGCCAGTTGAATAGGTATGCCCCTCATAGCCCCGGCGCAGCTGTCAGTGTGACAGTAACGAAAGTGAAATTACATTTTTGAAATAATTTCCCATACAAGCCGTATCTGAGTACAAGTCGCAACCCCAGCCAAACCATGAAAAAAATTGTAACTAATTCTCTGGAAAATATGGCAAGTGAATGACTTCAGCTTCCTCAGGAGGTACTTCCTGAGGTCTGGTGACACTTCCTAAGAATCACCTTGTTAGAAGTCAATCTGAGATTGGCATCTGAGATGATTCCCAGTTAGCTTAGCCCCCCCCATTGGGTACCCATGTGTTACGGTGGTGGTCCCTTCAACCAGCTCCCTGCAGCCAACAAGCTCCCTCTGCTTGCTGGAGAGGGTCAGGCTCAATGAACTGCCTAAGTCTGCTCCAGTCCGACTCATACATTACCGAGGCTCACTTAGATACCATAGGAGAGGACACACAGGCAGAGATCATTTTAATAGAAGCACATATCGCACAATGTACAATTGGAGGGCCAAGGATACATATGCATTACATACAAACATTGCTACCCTTCTTAATACACATAATTCGAAATGGTATTGGTCCACCTTTAGCAGCTACAACAACCTGAGCTGTTCTTGAAAGAATGTCCACAAGATTTAGGAGTGTTTTTACGGGACTTTTTGACCATAACCTCCAAAGCACATTTGTGCGGTCACATTCTGTTGTTGGACAAGAAGGCCAGGCTCTCAGTCCCAGCTCTAATCCATCCCAAAGATGCTCTATCAGATTGAATTCAGGGTCAATGTGATTGCCACCTGTGTGTACATTCAATTGAAAGCATGTTTCAATAGAGCATGTAACAAGATTTTCGCCAAAACAGCAAGGCTCCAGAAACATCATCCCGAGGCATTCTTCATCATCTCAGGCTTTAATCATGTCACTTCGGACTTAACTCCGGTTGAATTCCACCAGGCTGTGGACTGTCCCACAAGGTACAGCAGGACAAATGACCTGCTGTACGCAAATGAGAGAGATGCATACAGCATCACACCCTGGCCCGTATTGGGGAAGTTGGTCCCCAACCTGCCCCACTTTTAGTGGAGTACACCCCTCTTGCTTAAGGTAGTCTATCGTATCCGATGATGACTTCTACTTCTCCTACTGGTGGGTTTTGAGGTGACTGTAGAGTCCAATCCGTTCGCCACATTTTTTTATTGCAGTGAGGGCATATGAAGTCAGTGTTCGTTGTGGCCTTGGCCGCAGTGGTCATCTTTCTCTTCTGGCGTTTCCTTTCCCTCGCCTCGCTCCTCTCCTCTTCAAACCACTGAAGTCCAGTATGACAAAGCTGCCTCCATAAAGTGCGTTCTGATGCAGTGCTTACCAGCTGTGTGTGTTGAATTCCACACCTCTTCAGTGTGGTTTTAAGCTGATCCTTGTATCTCCGCTTCTGCCCTCCTGCTGACCGCTGGCCATGGTGTAGCTGACCATACAGGAGTTGGCGTGGAAGCCTGTCTTCTGGCATCCTGATGGTGTGGCCAACCCATCGCAGTTGGTGCTGAAGAAAAGTGGCCTCCATGCTCTTGGGGCCAGTTCTCCTCAGGATTTCTGTGTGTGGTACACGGTCACGCCAGGTCAGCCCAAGGATGCACTGGAGACATTTGATGTGGAAGTTCTCCAGCTGCCGGGTGTGGCGGCGGTACAGGGTCCAGGCTTCAGACCCATACAGAAGCGTGGAGACACAGATGGCTTGGTAGACTGCTACCTTGGTGTGAATGCTGAGATCTTTATTCACAAACACCCTCTTGCTCAGTCTACCAAAAGAGGCCGAGGCAGACTCTATTCGATTTTGGACATCGTTCTCCATGCTACAGGTGTCCGATAGGATACTCCCTAGATACTTAAAATCTGGGACTACTGCCAGGGGCTTGTCCTCTATGCTGAAGGTTGGTGATGGTGACGGAGTTGGAGGGGGGGAGTTCCACTGACAAAGCACCTCTGTCTTCTCTGTGTTTACAGTGAGACCAAGTCTGTTATAGGCCTTCACAGCAGCTGTCAGTGTTGTTTGAAGAGCCTCTGATGTACAGTATGTGCCACAAAGGCACAGTCATCAGCGTACTGCAGTTCCACTATGTTCACAGATTTAACTTTGGTAGCAGCCTGCAGCCTCCTGATATTAAAAAGGCTCCCATCTAGTCTGTAATCGACAGACACACCACTGCTTCCTTCAAGCTCCTTGTGCCGGGTGACACTCAGGAGGAAGATGTTAAAGAGTACAGGTGCGAGTACACAACCCTGTCAGACACCTGTGCATACTCTGAAGGGCCTAGACTCCTGTCCTCCTGTTGTCACCTGAGCCATCATCCCCTCGTGAAAACTTTGCAGGATGTTCACGAACTTCTGCGGGCACCCCACCCTGAGAAGGATGGCCCAGAGCAAGTCTCTGTTGACTGTATCAAAGGCCTTAGATAGGTCCACGAAAGCCATGTAAAGATCTTGATGATGCTCTCTGCACTTTTCTTGGAGCTGACAAGTTGTTGAAATCATGACTACAGTGCTGCGATTCTTCCTGAAGCCCCACTGATATTCAGGCAATAGATGTTCTGTTAAGCTCTGTATGAGCCTGGACAGCATAACCTTGGCAAGGACCTTGCCAGCCACAGACAGGAGGGATACCCCCCTGGTATTGCCACAGGCAGACTTCTCACCCTTCCCTTTATACTGTATATGGTTACAATGTTTGTGTCCCGCCATTGTTGGGGAACTAATCCATGCTTCCATACATCAGCAATGTAGTGGAAAATTGCTCTGGTACAGAGATAGCCTCCCTGTTGAGATAGCCTCCTCCTACCTTCAGAGAAGGTAGGAGGAAGATCTAGTTCTTCAATGGTTGGGTGGAAGGGGGGCTCCTCCAGGACTGCCATTTCAGGATAGGCAGGTTGGTTCAGGAGCGCCTTGAAGTGTTCGGCCCACCTATCCACGATTTGCTTCTGGTCCTTTATGAGAGTTGAGCCGTCAGCAGACTTCACGGGTGACAGAGAAGAGTTCTTGAGGCCATGGATGGTTTTTACAGCATTGTAAAAGTTGTGCATGTTGTTTTTCAATGCAAACTCCTCAATTTCTCTGGCCTTGCCAGTCCACCAGTCATTTTTCAGCCTCCTTAAAACAGACTGCACCTCTTTCCTTGCTGTTTTCCAGTGCTGCTTTAGCTTGCTCGATGTGGGGTTGTTCATGACTGCGTTATGGGCCTGGTGCATGGATTCCAGAGTGGTTTTGATTTCTTCTGAGTTTTAATCAAACCAGTCCTGATGCCTTCTGCGACGGTAGCCAATAACAGTTGTCATCAACACTGCCTTCAGGGCTCAGGACGGGGTCAATTTCCTGGAGCTTCCAAGCGATGGAGAATCGAAGGTTGTTGTGGGCCTCAGCTGCTTCAAGCCGGGCACAGTCCAACCGCTTCTTGCCGGTTCTTCTGAGGCGAATAGGGGGTCGAACTGTCATTCGCAGCTTGGAGATGATCATGCGGTGATCAGTCCAGCAGTCAGCACCTCGTGTAATGTGCACGTCCTAAAAATCCTTGCGCCTCACAATGACATAATCCAGCAGGTGCCATTGCTTGGATCGTGGGTGTATCCAGGAGGCCTTAAATTTATTTTTCTGTTGGAAGGTTGTGTTGGTGATTGTTAAGTCATGCTCTGCACAGAGACTGAGAAGCCTCATGCCATTGGCATTACCTTTCCCAATGCCATGCTTCCCTATCACACCATGCCATATAAGGTGATTTTTCCCCACCCTGGCATTAAAATCACCTAGCAGGAGGATTTTGTCATTGCTAGGGATACGCTGTAGGGCCTCATCTAATTCCTGGTAGAAGCGGTCCTTTGCCTCATTCTCGGATGGTAGTGTTGGTGCGTAAGCACTGAAAAGAGTTGCATAGCGATGTTTTGCCAGGGGGATATGGACAGACATAAGTCTTTCACTTATGCCGGTGGGTGTCTCAGTGAGCCTGGGCAACAGGCTGTTTTTTATGGCAAGACCGACACCATGTTGGTGCGGTCCCCCTGTGGGGTATCCCTCCCAGAAGAAAGTATAATCATTGCCTTCTTCCGTTAAGGATCCCTCATCCAGAAGTCTGGTCTCACTCAAGGTGGCGATGTCAACGTCATAGTGTCTGAGCTCAGCAGCAATCAGCGCCGTTTTTCTTTGTGGCCTGTCAGGGTTGCTGTCCAAGAGAGTTCTGATGTTCCATGTAGCCAATCTAATGGGAATGTTTCTTGTTTTTCGACCGCAGTAGTGGAATGACCCGGTAGGAGCGGTATCCTACCCGGGAGTTGCAGAGTGGACAATGTTTAGGCCACCTTTTCTAGGCCTTCCCCCAATTTTGTGGTGAGCAGTGTGGCTCCTAAATAGGACTGCTCAGGCATACAGGGGTCTGCCGAAATCAGCTGCCACTCAATCCTGGCTGATAGCGACCATGAATAGCCCTGTACCGCTGACGTGCAGCACTCCAACTAGAGGCTCTAACCTGCCTCCGTCATCAAATATCCTTTCGCCGCCAGACTTTATCCGAAGAATCCATGGCTGTTCTTGATTCACCAAGGTCGGAGGTAGATACCTGTGCATTGATGTGTTTTAAGTGCTGCTGGGGGTGCAGAGTTCCCAGCCGCACTATCTTCGCTGTGAAGAGATGGAGCCTAGTGGCGGGGGGAAACCCAGGACAACCAGCACCTCTTCACAGCAGCTGGAGGCTGCCGGAAACCCCAGTCTGCTGTGGCCGACCTACGTGTGCCTCCATCACGTTGCTTTTCTCTCAAGGTGTGCTCCCCTAGCCTTTGTCTCCCTGGACTTCCCCGCAAGCCAGCGGGTCAATCCCCTACCTTTTAGCCTGGAGTCGCAGGACTCCAGTTACCGTGTGTTGCCGCGAGGAGGCAAGGTGAGGGGTCTTGGTGAAGGAGAGGCTGTGTACTGACTTCAGAAGACTTACGCACTCGGCTTCCTTTACCCAGACTGAATTGGTCAGCGGCAGGAGCTAAGGGAGGGGGGTCACATGCATCTCTACACGCAACGTCTCTCTAGCATGCTGCACTAGATGCATCACTACACCCTGCGGGCTAGCCCACACACACACACGATGGGAAGAGTATGGCACAGCTGTAAACCTACCAAGACAAGGCTGTCCACCTGAACCTACATGCCGAACAAGGAGAGCATTGATCAGAGATGCAGACAAGAGGCCCATCGTGACTCAGAGCAAACTGCAGAGATCCACAGCTAAGGTGAGGAAATCTGTCTGCAGGACAACTATTAGTCGCACACTCCACAAATCTACCAGAAGCCATGTTTGAGACACAGCAAACATGAGGAAGAAAGTGCTTTGATCAGATGAGACCAAAATTTAACTTTTTGGCCAAAACGCATAACAAGCACAATGTGTGACAGGAAGCTAACAGCATATCCCTCTGAACACAAGTATGGTGTCTCTCTGGTGGTGGCAGCATGATGCTCTGGGGGTGCCTCTCTTGAGCAGGAACAACCCATTCGAGAATCTGTGGCAAGATCTGAAAACAGTTGTTCGCAAACACTCTACATCTAATATCACTGAGTTGAGCTGTTTTGGAAAGAATAATGGGTGGACATTTCAATCTGTAGATGTGCAAAGCTGGGAGAGACATTCCATAAAAGACTTGGAGCTTTATTGCAGCAGAAGGTGGTAACAACAATGTTGACTCAGGGGGCCTGGATACTCTTGCACAACACACTTTTCAGTTTTCTACATGTTTTTCTACAACATGTTTAATTTTCGTTTTACATCACAATTGCATACCACTTTGTATTGGTCTTTGACATGAATTTCTAAGAGAATATATTTATGTGGAAACGTTTAAGGGGTGATGAATACTTTTTCAAGTCACTGTGATTCCGTGAACCTTGTCTGTGACCTTCCTCTTTTCCTCCTGCCTAGAAGCTCTATCTCCAACATTCTCTGTCCAGTGTATCTACTATCTCTCCTCTGCACATGACCAAACAATCCAAATCTTGCCTCTTTGACCTTAGGGCTGTGTATTGATTAGAACCACACAATTCGATTCCATGTCGATTCTTAAGATTTCAATTCGATATGATTGTCAATTCGGTTTCGATTTAAATGCTTTTAGTACTTTGCTTTGGCTACGAGTATGTCAGCCTAAATGAGGCCACTCCAATCCATTTGATTTTTGTTTTGGAAGCAAAAAAGAGAAAACCAAAACCATTTATGTTTCCAAAAATCGAAAATATGCCTTTTGTTTTTTGTTTTTCCCGGCTCGGATCGAAAACACAAAATGGAAAAACAGGACTAAGGGACTGAATTTCATTGTATTATTTAATTGGCCCGGTTTACGTGACCTGTAAGTTTGGTAATGAGCGGTACTTTAGCAACCATCTATCGATCATGGCGGCGCTGGAACCATACACTATCTTTATCAAGGAGCTATTCGGCAGCGGTTTGACACGCGCCGAAATATCCTACAAGTAAGAGCGGTGGCGGGACCTCATGCTCCTGGCTGCTGTGATCAGTCCTGGTGGCTTGCAAGCATGAATGCTGGCAAGTTACCGCTCATCACCAACCTTCCGGGTCACGTAAAGAATAAAAAAGAAATAAAATCCAAAAAAAGAACAACAAAGAAGAATGAAATCTAATTCAGTCCCGTGTTTCCTGTTTTTCCATTTTGTGATTTTGATCCGAGCCGAGAGAAAAATGAAAACACAGGCCTTTTATTCAATTTTTTGTTTTTTCGTTTTCTCGATTTTGATTCCAAAATAAGAAAACCAAAAACGGAAATGGGTTTGGTTTTCTCATTTTTCTTTCCAAAACGAAAATTGAAATAACAAATCGTACACGGATAACACTTGCATTCCTCGAAACACTGGCCGAGAAGGTGGGGTTGCATCCATTTTCAGCTTTTTAATCAAACCTGATCCTAAAGTTTATTGCAACTCCTTCGAAAGCCTTGTTCTTCTTACCTTTCCACACCCTAACAGGAAAGCACTACAACCCATTTTATTTGTTCAGTGTACTATTCTCTGGGCCTGTACTCTGAGTTTCTGGGTGAATTTTTCTGAATTGCTATCGTGTTTAGTTCTCAGGAGAGATAAGGTGTTTATGGTTGGTGATTTCAATATTCATGTGGATGTTGATCCCCCCGCCCCCCAAGCTGCCACGTTATCATAGTGGAGGGGTTTGAGTGCTCGAATGAACCTGAGAGCAAAGTTGTCAGAGGCCCCTGTAGGGGCCCCGGTAGGGTCTCCTCAGGCAAAAAAGTCTCAGGTGACAGGTCAGACTAAGAGCAGCTTCACACCCATTATGAAGAAGAGAATACAAAGGCAGTTTACGTCGCCCTGACGGGCGTCACCGGGTTCCCGCCCTGGGGTAAGCCTAGGGGTTGGGGCTCGTCAGCGCCTGGTGGCCAGGCCTCTGCCCACGGGGCTCAACCGTAAGGGGTTGGTGCATAGTGGTGTGGGTAGCGGTCAACGGAGGGGCCTTGGCGATCTTATCCTTGGACAGATCTCCTGGCTTTCGGAACATGGAACGTCACTTCACTGGGGGGGAAGGAGCCCGAGCTGGAGTGGGAGGTGGATCGCTTCCAACTAGAGATAGTCAAGCTCACTTCTCGAGAGAAGCTGGACTCTCTTCCACTCTGGAGTTGCCCGTGGGGAGAGGCAGCGAGCTGGAGTGGGCTTACTTATAGGCCCCTAGCTCTGCCATCACGTGTTGGAGTTTTCCCCAGTGAACAAAAGGGTTGCGTCCCTGCGCCTTCGGGCAAAGGACAGGTCTCGGGGGGGGGGTCTGTTAATAACAAACACCATGTTGGAACATAAGGGTGTCTTGACACCAGGACACCCTAGGCCGGAGGTCGATGATCAATTTTGTAATCCTATCATCTGAACTCTGGCCGCGTGTCTAAGACTCTTGGGTGAAGAGAGGGGCACAGCTGTCAGGAGGAAGGAGGAAGGAAGCCGGACAGACGTGGCAGGCAAAAACATACTGGGAGGCTGGGAACATAGGGTCCAAGTAGACCATGTTTTCCACCTCCATTGTTGAAGCAGCAGCCAGGAGCTGTGGCCTTAGGGTGCCTGTTGTGCCGGCAATTCCCGAACCTGGTGGTGGACACCGTAAGTAAGGGATGCCGTCAAGCTGAAGAAGGAGGCCAATCACCACCTAGTGGTGAGTTGAATCTGCTGTCAGAGGAGGAAGCCGGACAGGTACAGCAGGCCCAAACGTAATGTGAGGGTCTGCTGGGAACGTCTGGCAGAGCCCTCCGTCAGAGAGGTCTTCAACTCCCACCGCTGGGACCATGTCTATACATCCTCTGTACATGATATAATGTACAGGTGTGCGCCTTCTTCCACTCTTATGGGTCAAACTTATGCCCCTCTGTCTTCTGGGAATATGTGTTGACTAGTGCTATTTCAACCCCTCTTGCAAAATCCACCATCTTCTGGCCCTCTGAGCTCCTCTCTTTAACACCATATTGACCCAGCACCTCCTCGTCCCCTATCTTCCCCTTTCTACCATGGACACTGATGTCTACTCCAGTGTGATCAATCTTGCCTCTCCTCTCCTCTCCTCCTGCCTCTAAGGACTCTAAAACCTCATCCAACTTCTTTTTACAACCTTTTACAACCTTTTACACTAATATTACACAATATTCCACAGAAATGTTAGCATGGGCAGCCAAAAATAGTTTTGCAGTGCGGTAAGCACAGTGTCTACAACTCAGGCTTTGCAAAGTCTGTTTCTATTCAGAGCACCCACTGGACTCTGAACACAAATTAAAATCAGTCAGTTTTCAAAGTCCAAGCTTCATCAGGCGTCAGTGATAGTAAAACATCTCATCTCTCCCACACATGTAGCAAGGCGTCACAGAACCCCTACTTTAGACAGCCACTGATCTCTACAGATTTTCAGTGAAGTCACTCAGTGTTCAATGTCCGAGGCGTCAGTAATGGGGCAGGAGGGTGAGATGAAGGATTCGAGCAGCTCTCCTGGGGCCTCATTTATGAGCGGTGATGCGGACGTAGCACATATGCACTTTTCCAAGGCAAAGTGTGACATTTACCAATTCGTGGTTGTGCGTAAGAACATGTGTAAACTGACGTACACCCCTGACCATGTGTACGCACAACATCTATCCCTGATGATGTGCAATGTGCCATGCAATAACCTGCTGAACAGCAGGGCAAACACACAAAGCGCTGTTACTGACATTCTACGAGGGAGCTGCATGAAGTCCTTATGTGTTTTTTAATTTACACATTGTATTTCATTTTCTGCGACTCATCACTTTGCTGAGTGCGGTGATAAGAGGGAGCAAAGCGCAAATGCCCAGGCGTGTAGTCTAGAGAGAACATTGACCATTACCTGTCTTGCTGTATTGGAGAATTTGGAGAGCTGTGCGCTGCACAGGCAGCGCGTTTTCAGAGAGCGTGCAGATGTTCAGCGGGAGCACAGAGTGGCCTCTCAGCAGGTCTCGCTTTCCCAAAAACACACTTATGGACCTTTGCCATGATTCACAACTCCTGTTGAGGCAGGACACAAATCACAGCAAAGACATCTCAGTTCACACCCACGGTGTGTCCACCTCGGGATTTTTGGCCACTGGGACATATCAACGAGAGATCTGAGATATATGGGGCATCTCGCAGCCATGACACCAAAAGCAAATCTGCTTAGGGTCTCGCGGCTGCGAGATGAATCGCGGTATAGATCCATCAGTGTGTTTTTGGGAAGCAGGACCTGCTAAAATGCTGGTCTTTGCTGTCGCTGAACATCTGCACGCTCTTTGAAAACACACTCCCTGCGCAGGGCACAGTTCTCCAAATTCTCCAACACAGCAAGTCAGGCCATGGTCAGTAATTCCCCTAAACTGCAGGCTTGCGCATTCGCGCACTGCTCCCGCTATCACTGCACACACCAAAGCGATCAGGCGCAGAAGCGAAATCCATTGTGTAAATTAAATAAACACATTACAACTTAATGCAGTTCCCATATATTTCCCATATCAGGTCAGATCAAGCCTTAGTCTACGTGAATGTCAATAACAGCGCTTTATATGTGCGTGCCACTGTTTCGCAGGTTAGGGTACCTTTGCATTGGGATTGATGGACAATCTGAACGGGTTCTATTTGTTCTAAAATCCTTCATCCTCTGTGTTGCCTCTGAACAACTCCACCAACTACAGGGGCAGGTGAAGATTCGCTTCCTCTTCTGCTCATAAGAGGGTGCGTATTTTCATCGACCGAACATCTAATGCAGTGGTTCTCAAATGGGGGTACGCGTACCCCTGGGGGTACGTGGAGGTACTGCAGGGGGTACGTGAAGCTTTACAAAATATCTTTAAAAAATCTTTAAAGTGCTTTTGGATCCTAAAAGAGGTAACGTTTATTTTTTTGTGAGCAAATCTTTATTTATTAAGTTAATTTATTTTGTAAACAAAATATAATTTATTTATAATTAAGTTATAGATTTATTTCTGTGAACACATTTTAGTTATTTATGTATATATTTAATTTTGTACCATTACAGAGACCAATTTAAATTAGCAGCGTTTTGCATGTTTCAGTTTTGACTGGTTTTATGCCTTCCTGGTGGTCACCGTCTTCTGTTTTTCTTTTTTGTTTCTACATGCAATGTTTGCAATATGGATGTATTTGTCAGGTTCACTGATATAAGTTGTTTGGCTTCAGACAGTGATTTTACAGCACTGTACCTCTTTTTTCTTCCAAAAATGTTTTGCCCGTGTCAGGGGGTACTTGACTAAAAATATATTTTTAAGGGGGTACATCACTGAAAAAAGTTTGAGAACCACTGATTTATAGTATCATTGCCATCACTGTGTGCATTCAAGTCACCGCTCCGTACTGCCAAACATGCATTTACTATCAGGACCCCTACTGGGAGAGTGCTTCAGTTTTATCGGTCAATTGGCACATAAGCAGCTGTGTCTTATTTTGGCTAATTGTCCATGTATGTGAACACCTGTATCCTATGTTCAATCCGTTAAGCAGTGTGTCCGAGCTCAGTTGCCTCAACTTGGAGAGGTCAGTTTGCCGTCCAATTTGGGTTACACACCTGTGTCCCATC
>OMPJ01037828.1:1036-15343 GCA_900312935.1 Carapus acus | reverse complement strand
CGTACTGTACATTTGTGAGCTCAAACAAAAAAAAGCGTGAGACAGGTCAAGAGGTTCTAACGTGCAAATACTACCCGCCTGCGAACTGGATGAAATCTTCTCCTCTCCACTTCATCATCTCAAACCTGACATGGTATGTCAATATATTAATGAGGGCATTACTGAAACCCCCAGAAGAGTGATTAATCTTCTGTTTCAGACACATTCTATATGTTGCACTATTAAATGGCTTATGTGTCATCTACAGAGTGTCTGGTTTTCTTATACTCTCATTTTGTTGAGTCCTACATGCTAATTTCCCAGTTTTATCCTGTTGTTTGGAGGGTCACAACCTTAAGTACAGACAGAAATTTAAAGGAGATGGAAGGAGACAAAACAAGGATGAAAGACCACTCCTAGATCACAGCTGGAGATCCTGGGAATGATGTGCGCTGATTTTACTCATCCAAACCTGCTGTCCAACTTAAATCAACAACCCTGACTCATGAAAAATAGTTCTGTATTAATATTCAATGCTTGGTTGACGTCAATAGACAGCAAAACAGGCTTTTATGTTACTACTCTTTGAACTGGTTTCGATTAATACACTAGAAGTGGTAATTCTACCTCAGCAGCCTGCTGAGTCTGCACAGGGAGGCAAAATAAAGTGAAATTACAATCCAGCGTTAAGAAACTGATGATATTCATGCTTTTCAGGCTGAAACCTGCAGCGTAAGTCGTTGGCTTGCACACATGGAAGCATACGCAACCACGTGCACACATAAATCACAGGTCAGTGGGTTCACGTTGACAGCCAGAGAAGGAGCAGCAGCTTTATATGAGCGTGTGGTCGCCTGAGAATGTACATGAAAACCATTTTGAAATGAGGTAAATTACTGTAGGTATTCAATGAAAACAGTAGTTTATTAAATTCAAGGACTACTTAGTTATCTGCAAACACTTTGTGAATGTGGAACTCACATGGCAATTAACACAGAATAAGTCCTTACGAATGATGTGGTTGTGTTATCAGTTATGTCATTTTACAATGCCGGCATTGTGAGAAGTTAAGCTACGGATAAAAAAGCACAAATGGCTCAGCAAGTCGCGACTATTGTTCTATTGTATAGCGGAGCAGTGAAGTGAAGCTCTGCAGGATGCTCAGTTGGCCCGTGTCCAACAGGCCGAGACAAACCTTTCCAAAGGATATGGACACACACCCACCACCTTACAGAGGCAGGAAGAGGAACCTCAGAGAATACCGCTCCGACGTCACGACCGCAAGGCAAACCGGCTTTCAGAAATTCCTTCACCACAAAATGATGCGAATGGAGTGTCGGGTTCCCCACCTAGAACGTTTCCCTTGCTCAGCAGACAGAATGAAATGCACAGGGTTAGAGGCAACAAGAAGTAGCTTTAGCATTTTCTTCATTGGTTCCCACAACTGAGCCATATGACTGCCGGCCATGTCACAGACCACACACACGTGCACGCAATACACACGTACACATTTAACATCCTGGCAACAACAGTATCGGAACATCTGTGGAAAACCTGCAGACGACCGTATGCGTTTGAAGTCAACATACTGTAACTATTACGCAGACATGCTAATGTTTTATCCAGTCCCTCATCCACCACCACCACCACCACCTTCCTGCCATCTCCTCTTTCTCTCCATCCTTCCTCATTTACTCGCTGCAGCTGTTTAGCTTGATGTAAACAGGATAGCTTCAAGCATGTGCGATGCAGACCAAATCATTTGCATTGCACAAAAAATAAATATTTTCCATGAAAACTGTGCCAAAAAACATTGGTGGAAGAATAAAGAGAATACAAAAATACAAAAAAACTATGTACAGCCACACAAATTGAAAGTAACCAGTGGTACATACCGCATACAAGCTAAAAGAGTGGCACATCTAGTGGAAAGTACATGATTTCATTACGTATTTTAGAGCTAATCTTCTTCATTGCTCTTACAGGATGAAGAGGCCCTGCATTAAATCATTCAACCACTTAACTAAAGGTGACTGAGGAGTCAGACTCCACTTGACAAGGTTCATAAGGTCACGCAGCAGCAGCAAACGATGGCCGACGCACATTCTCACAAGACTACCACCTTCTCACGTGCACTTGGTTGAGGAGGTTACATCTCCAACTGAACCTTCCTAGGAAACCCGGGGAGGGCTCACATGGAGGGATTGATGGGAAGGAGCACAACGCCACCATAACATCTCTGTGGAAATGTGAGACTGCAGTGAGGTATGTCTGTCCTCTCTGTCCTCTGAGAGATGACAGCATGAGTCCTCATAATGAACACTCGCCATTGATCTCTACGGGGCACTGGGAGGTAAAATGGGATTTACTGGAAGCACTGTGCCGCTCCTCTTCTTAAGATGTTCCACTGAACTAGCGGCTATTGCAGTTCATAGGGTTTTAGCTCTCTGACACCATGCAGTCAATCAGTCAGTCAGGCTGTGTGGAAGTATGACGGTCCCATACTACTCTGAGCGACACAAAGGCCTGAATTTCACATTTAGAATCGGAGGAAAGGGATTTCCCTCAGGACTCAAACCCTCTTTGTGCTCCGTCGGTTGCCCAGAGCAACAAATCCCAGCAACATTCAGCAAAGTGGCCCCCTATAACCTGACCTTTCCTCTGGAAACTCTGAAGGTCACTCCATAAGGTCCGCGTAACACACACTCTTTTTATGAATCGCCAATGAGACCGTGTGTGTTGCGAGGGGATCGGTTCATGAGAGCTTCATATAGGACAAGAATACGATTGTCCTTCTCGGCACAGACCCTTTATCTGCCGGCCTGGGCACTAATCATCCTGACAGTGTGGTTCAATAGGACAGCAGCAGCCATTTTGGATCGAGCATCAGTCAAGCGGCACGCGTTTTCATGAATTATGCATGACGCGCACACACGTGCATTACGGTAAGTCACATATGGTGCCGGCATGATGTCATCAGCGGCCAATGACGGGGCTGATAGTGAGTCATGATGTTGCGTGGATTCGCGGCAACGGGAGCAAAGATAAGACGGCGTCCTGCTTTAGTGTCAAATGGACGTGTGGCGCCTGTCCCAGCGCGCCATGGATCACGGGGAGAGAACACCTTGGCCGGTCCCCTACACACACACACACTTACTCACTCACACACTCACTCACTCTAACATTTACGAGTTTTCCAGTAAACCAAACCTGCATATTTTTGGTGTTAAAAGGAAACCGGAGCACCGCGAGAGGAAACCCACTCAGAGGGAGAGCGGCAGACATTCAGAACCAGGATCTTCTTGCTGTGACATGACAATACTAGAAAACCAGGCCAACGCACCACATGTTGAGAACTAAAGAGCGCTTAAATGATAGGTCACGTCAAATATTGCTCCCATTATCCAGCATGATAAACATCATCTACCAGGACACATGCAGCAATTGTTAGTTACCAGGCAAAATCTGAGGAAAATCAGCCAACCAAAACTCCAACATCTACAACAAAATGCTAAAAAGCTCAAGAGAAACAATGGCTATTGTATTTGTTTCTTTCCTCTGTGTGACAAACAACCGCAGTTCGGTCAGACTCATTGTGCCTTACGACACATTTCCTCACAGTTCCAAATTTCCTCAATGCTAAATAAACATCCATCTTCATGAAGAATGAATAAAAATACATTTAACAGCGACATATTTTTTCACACCTGAGTTAGCACATCAGCGCACGCAGCTGCACACTACTTAAGATGATAAGTGATGCATTATGGGAATATGATACATAAGGGAGGAAATCCCGAGTTGCCAGACGGTGAGAGTGTGTGTGTGTGTAAATGGGTTTGTGTGTGTTTGAGCTGCGACGGCAGTGCCCGGTCCAGTGTGTATCCGGCCTCTCAGCCAGCGTCTGCTGGGAAAAACTCCAGCTGTCCTCCGACGCTGAGAGGGGGCGACACCGGAGAATGGTTGTAGCTTCTGACGAAACACAACAACACTCCATTTAACCAGCATCTGCTGTGTGCGATGGCTCTGGGCGTCGCTTAAGTGCGCTCTCACTTTCTGGACACATTATCCACATGCTGAGAACCAACTCTTGCCTCACTTAACTAGGCAAAGTGGCAGCGAGGGAGGAGAGAATGTTAAGAAAGACGAATGCCATGAGTCAACGCCGACATCATGGACGATAATTTGGGACATACAGGACTTATTTGTCTTTGACAAAGAGACTCACGTCTCTTGCTCTCCAGCTAATTGAAATTAGTTTTCCATAGGGATGTCCGATATTGGCTTTTTTGCCGATATCCGATATGCCGATATTGTCCAACTCTCAATTTACCAATACTGATAACAGTCGATACCAATATGTGCGCTGGTAAACGCTTCAGAAGCGCATAGGCACTATTTCAGTGTAACGCAAGCATTATTTCATTTTTATCGTTTTTTATTTTATCGGTTTTAATTAGAGATGTCCGATAATATCGGCCCACTGATATTATCGACCCGATATTAGCATAAAAATGTAATATTGGTATCGGATTTTTTTGCTTTAAAACCGATAAAATAAAAACCGATAAAAATACAATAATGTTTGCGTTACAGTGAAATAGTGCCTATGCGCTCTTGAAGCGTTTACCGGCGCACATATCGGTATCGGCTGTTATCGGTATTGGTAACTTGAGAGTTGGACAATATCGGCATATCGGATATCGGCAAAAAAGACAATATCGGACATCCCTAGCTTTAATGCCAAAAAACCCGATACCGATATTACGTGTCTATGCTAATATCGGGCCGATAATATCAGTGGGCCGATATTATCGGACATCTCTAGTTTTCCATATAGCAGAACTAGAGTCTGTTGTGTAGTAACTGTACTGTTGCTGTACTATACTCTGATTTACCACAGAGCTATCCCAGCAGGAGTTATAGAGCTTAGGAAACCCAGTGTCATAAATTGGATTTCTACTGCACGTCGTCTGTGTTACCTCAAATTCACTTTACTGGTAAAAGTGATGACTACAGAGGCGCCGTGACTTTATTATCATGACTTTGAATAGAATGCGCTCTGGCGTGGGAGCGGCTTTGTCTGTACAGCAAAGGAAAATGAAGAGGCTGGAAAGATCTCTCTGAGTAGAATTGGTGGTTAGATGTAAAGGGATGAAATGAAAATCGAACAACCAGTATCCAGTGAGTGCCTCCACATGACTGCAGTGTGATCATCAGCTCAAACCTCCCATGATCCGAACAGGCGAGGCGAGTCACATGCATCTGACCCAGATGACATAAATAAATGCAAACGAACAAAACATCAAAACAAAACAAAAGCGGTGAGGGCAGATACAGTTAAAGGCCCTTCGGCCCATCAGGAAGGAACTGATCCTGATCCTGTGGCCTTCGTTCCTGTTTCGTTCTGACAGGGCGCAAGTGAGAGTGACCTCTGGGTTCACAAGTTCATGAATACGCTGTCACAGGACACAGTGCGGCCACTTCACTTGACTCTGGAACTTCTGGAGGAAGCTGTCTCAGCTCTGCTGCCCTGACAACAACAGTGACTGAGGAGGGGAGTGTGTACGCCCCCTGCTGGTAGATCTCACGGGGACAACACAGGACACATCACAGGGCACATTAGGTTTGCTGCAGCAGCGAATATGAAGGGAAACCTGATAGGTGAGGTTTGCAACAAACAATGAATTACATTGTGGAGGCACTTCAGAGCAGTTATGTCACCACTGTTCATATTTGGACTAAATGCCTTTTGTTGAAACACAATGTTTCCACTTAGTGCTTTGAAAGCGGGATGGTTTTGTCTACCTGAACCTCTTAAGCGGTTCATTTTCTCCGGCACATTTCCTCCAACACTTACAATCTAATTTCCCGCTGATGCTCCTCTCCACAGCCGGCCATCCTGCTACAGTGCCACACAATACAATCGATCCGGGGCCGCTGCATTTGTGGTGGATAGCTCAGTTTCCATAGCAACGCTGTGCACGGACGGGCAAGCTCCGCCCCCGCCGTGATGCAGGAAGTGACACGATGGAGGATGCTGTGTGATCGTCTCCAGCGTGGCACATTAACCTACATCCCTACCAGCCCGCAAAAAGACCCGGATGAGGAACAGCGGAGAGGAGGCATAGCGGGAGAAATGGAGGGAGGATGGTGGTGATGAATGACGAGATACATGCTGGGAACGGACCGGGCATGAGGATGGATGGGAGAAAAGGAGAAATGAGAAAATAAAATAGGTTACGGGAGCTGCAGAGGGTGCGGATATGGGGGGAATGAAGAGGATAACACAGATGTGAAGGAGCATAATGTTAAGGGGGAGGTGGGTGTGTCAAGGTGACAGAGGGGGAAAATTTCGGTATTGTATTCTTTAAATAACAAACACTGAAAAGCTAATGCCTGAACACACACAGATATCATGATCAGGATGATTGCTGCAATGTTGAATTTTTCATCTTCAACTCCCAACCCTATTCAACAACTAATGCTATTAGCATCAATGTGTATAACGTTGAATATAAGATTAAACCGATGACCTTGTCAGCTACATGTCCCAAACACACTGACAGACAAAACCTGCTAATGTGATAAACTGTTAACAACCAGCAAAGACCAATTCTGATCCTTCTTTCCACTCTTTCCTCTCTAGCCATGTGCGGTTCTGCCCCCTTCACACCTCCCAAGTCAGTCGCATGCTGAGGAAGAGCCCCTGCCTCTTCCTTTTGCACTGCTTACTGCCCATCTTAGCTCTTCTCTCCTTCCCCACAGGTCATTCACTTCATAAATATAGGATTAGGACACATGGCAGCACATCCCCCAGAACCACAGAGCTTTAAAAAGAGCAGCCAACGACCCATGGTCCACATAGAAATACACCATCAAAAGGCAAAAGCTCTCACGCAGACAGGAGGCACTTAAACGGGGGAGGAGGCTGACGGCGTGTTTGCTTACCGACATGGGTGATGACACACTGCACCCTCTGTAGCAGCTCCTGTACCGACATCTCGTCTTCTCTGAGCCAGCACAGCATCTCAGGGCGTGGACAGCATCCACTCTCCTCTCTGCCTCGCTCTCCTCTGCCACGCCTCCTCACGTCACCGCTTCTCCTCTCCGCCGGTACTCCAGCCCACACCTTCCGTCTCCCCTTCCCGGCTCTTCTCCACTGCCTCCCGATTCCCGTCTGTTTTTTTTTTCTTCTCTGTTTTCGTCTCTCAGGCGTTAAGTTATTCCACTCATCACACCCATCACGGAGCTAGACAAACACAAAGACGGATGATGAGGATGAGGATGGAGATGATGAAGGTGCCTTTCTTTACCATCCTGTCAGCCATGCGGTCTGTCAGACATCTGATGACTGAGGAACAAACAGGCCAAACAGTCCAAAATATTGTGAGTAATCAGGCTGTGATTGAGAAAATTAAAATGGCATTTTAAAAAACAAAATAAGTCAAGCAAGTCAGTCAGTAAACAATAGCACAGCAAAACAATCGGTCTGCAAATCATACACAAAGCAGTCAGTCAGTGAGAAAAAAATAAGTCATGATGAATTTACCCTGACTGATCAAAGTTGTCACAAGTCAACCAAACAAAAATTTGTCCCTACTCAAGATGGTGTGAAAAACAGGCAACCACATTAAATCAGCAAGAATCCACGAAAAGGACGCACAATACCTCTTATCATCACAGCAGGGAGGAGCAAGCGCATGGTTGAGAAAGCTAAAATAATGAAGATATTCTCAAAAAGCGGTGGAAATTCAAAACAAGATGGAAATAAGTCCAGTGCAATCAGAGGAACGCACCCCCGGCTCAGCTCAGGCTTAAATAAAGAAGCTGAGTCACACAGACTGAATCAGAGAGCTGCTGTACCTGCCTGGAGAGACACACAACATAGATCTGAGGGGAGGGTGAAGGGAGAGGGTGATGTGGTGAAGGGAGAGGGTGATGTGGTGGAGGGTTAATTTGGCCTGAAGACAAAATCTGGTACTGGAGCAGGGCTGTTGATGGATTGGATTGATTTCAATTCATCGGCTGTGACGTTGATATGGTCTTTTTTTAGAGAATGACCTCAGCTGGACAAGACCTTAAAGACAAAAAATATACTTCTATATCAGGCTTTAGCTGTTAAGACGCCACCTCATGGTTAAAATTCTCACCCAAACCCATTCAAATCAGTAGAAGCTAGCAAGCTAGCGCATGCGAAAAAAATACGGCGAATTTTTGATTTTTAAAAAATCATGTTTCTCCTATGATCTACAGTCTGAATTTACCTCCGTCACAATTCTCTCGGATCTAGGATATATGTTATCATTATTTTCTCACAAAACTCCGTGCACTGAAGTAACGAAACCTCAACGTTGACGTCAAACTACGGTTGTAGGTTCCCCCCCGTTGCTCACGGAGAGGCCGCTCCAGCAAATCCTACTCCATATTTTCATCAGAGCAGACGTGTGAGGCCAGTGCATTATCATCCATCCATCCGCCCATTGCCCTGGGGAGCATGGAGATCGCCTAGGAGACGACTATTAGCTGGAGACATCTGCTCTCAGCCTCGCCCTGCACTCACTTATCTTCACTGTACCAGACAATTACAGACCCATCACAGCCTCTAACACAACATACACACACATATGCACCAAATGGCACGGCCGGCAACGCATTGCATGATCGGGAAACGTGATTTTTCCTGATTTGTTATTGTGATTGACTGTATCAACCTTGTCATGTGATTGACAAGGCCACAGGAGTAGCTTTTCAAGCTGTTAGCTCGGGTGAAATCAGTGCACAACACCGAGACCATTGAGAGAATTGGCGCGAACTTCGTGCAACTGAGTTCAGTATGAAACAATGGCAAATTAACCTGACAGTGAATATTGAATTACGCTCAGCAACGAGTCAAAGATGATTCAGTGTATGAGATTCGTGATTCTATGTGTCTACCACAGTCCAGTAAATGATCGATTTATGCTCGTAATCGATATATCTCATACACACGT
Organism: Carapus acus; assembly: GCA_900312935.1. NCBI lineage: Eukaryota > Metazoa > Chordata > Actinopteri > Ophidiiformes > Carapidae > Carapus > Carapus acus. The sequence continues at coordinate 6,371 of OMPJ01037828.1, read as the reverse complement.
ATAGAAATGATGTATGAATTTTGATGCAATCACAGCCCACTAGCTTGCGGAAGACCTGGTTGGCAGTTTGACAACTTTTCACTGATTTGAGTGCGAAAAACGGGATTAGCCAGCTCACATACCGAGTTGAGAGGTGTTTGCCCTGCAATAAAGATCAGAGTGACGCAGCCCAACGTAGCGACCGAGAGGCGTTCATGGACGATCCGGCTTTTTTGAACCTATTGTTGAAGTTCACCTGCCTCGCCGGTTTGAAAGGTGAGATTTGAACTACCCGGCTTGTTCGGCCAAGTGTGGCGCAGTTCAGCTCTGAATTAATGACGGCGAGCCCCGAAAGACGACTGGAACCGCAGGAGTTGTCTTTTGTGTGATTTATGAATAACGAACCATAAACACAAAACCATGTGACCGCGGGGCAAAGGTCTACATACAGTGAGTGGTGATAAGCCAGACGGGAAAATGCGTAATTTCACTCGTTCAGAAAAAATGAATTTGAATGAATGTGATCATTATTTTCACCGGGACGCCACAGAAGATTAAAGTCACTGACAAAAATGGAAGTTTCCATCTCCACACAGGTACGTGAGAAAACTCCTCCCCTCTCAGGTTACGGAAGAGACAGTCAGGTGAGTTCCTCACATATGTTCACTGCTGTTTGGTGTTTGTTTGAACAAAACAGCAAAGAAAGGTCTACGTGGCCGACTTGTGTACACAGCCAAGGTGGAAAAGGAGAGTTGCGCTGGCATGGGGAACAGAGAGAGCTCCCACAGCCTCAGAAGGAGGTCAACCAGCAAGAAAGAGGAAACCTCAAGAATTCCACACATCACAGTGATACAAGCTTCGCCTCTGCCAGCTCAACAATCCGTGTTCAACCTGCCCGAACCTGCTCATACTGGTACTTTAGAGCTCCCTGGTGGTCGACAGCAGCACACAAGAGCCGCATCGAGGGAGAATCAACAGGGGCTGAACGCATTGATAAGGGTCAGCAACTCAAGGCACTCTCAGCACGGGACACCAAGCAGCCCCGAGGGGTCAGATGACGGACAGAACGACGGGGCCACCACTCCAAAAGGAAGTCGGGCTCACTTTATCGAAGTGATGATGCACTCGTCGCCCCATGTCAGGCGCAGTATTGCGTTGCGTAACTCTGTGCACCTCTCCTCCAGGAGCGAGGACTCTCAGAGCGACAGCGACTCTGTCTCTTTGGTGTCCTCTAACCTGGAGGAGGAGCGCAACGCCGTCACCCTGGACCCCCTGGAGCACGAGTGGATGATTTGCGCGTCAGACGGGGAGTGGGACAACCTGCAGGGCCTCCTGTCTCTGGAGCCTGGCCTTGCCCTCAGGAAGGATTTTGTCACAGGGTTTACGTGCCTGCACTGGGCAGCCAAACTAGGTAAACCCGAGCTTATAGCACTCATCATAAACTTTGCCAAACAGCACTCCCTCCCCATCGACGTCAACGTTCGCTCCAGTAATGGTTACACGCCGTTGCACGTGGCAGCCATGCACAACAGCACAGAGGTGGTGAAGCTCCTGGTGGACACCTACAATGCCAACGTGGACCTGAGAGATTACAGCGGAAGGAAAGCGTGTCAGTACAACACCGTCGACCACCTCCTGAACAGTCGGGACATGGTAGGGGAACGCAAGCCCTCCAACTCTCAGATTGTTGACAGCAGGGATGGAGACCGCTGGAGGTACTCCAAGATTCTCCAGCAGAACCTGAAACCTGTCATGCTCCACGCAGAAAGGGAAGATGAGGGGAATGATCGCAGGCAGAAGCAGGTGAGGAGGAGGTCGACGTTTGGGACGTTGAGGCCTAAATTACGGAGGATGCGTGCAAGGACATCACAGATTGTCAACAGCGTGTCGCTGTCAGAGCCACAAGGAGGTGACGACACACTGGATCGGTCCAGACCCAAGTCTCACTGGTTTGGGAAAAAATAGAATCAGAGACTGATCCAAGGTGACATGTGACAAAAATATTATTTAATATAACATAGGAGAATGTATTTATCATGCCAGAGCACATCTTATATGTACAAAGAGAGCTCACAAAGAATAGCAGGAGTTTACATGTTATTTTAGGTTGGGCCGGGTAGTGACATTGAGGTTTTGTTTTTGTTTTTTTACTATTTTGGTTGTTTACTGTTCACTATTGGTTCTTAGCTGTGGGATTTTTCTTATTATGCATCACTTCAGGTCTTGGATGGTCACGATGGTTATTTATTCTGAAATCACAACTCCATGATCTTGAGCTTTCTTACAATGATTGCTCCTCTGAATTCCCTAATGTTGGAGATGTTTTCAGTTCCTTTACAGTCCAGTCACCTCTTTATTTCAAACTGAAAGTACTTAAAATAATGACCTTTTAATTGTGTTTACTCTGCATGAGTTTAAGTCATCTTTCCAGTTTTACATTTTTTTAACATGTAATTGAATTGTGTTTTCCAGTGAGATTTAAGGATTTTGCCATAATCCCAAGGAGTTCTAATGTGGAACGCCAAAAATGTCATGTATGTTTGTTCGGCCAAAATGTGATTGGCCTTTACCAACACACCACTCGCATTTGTCGCCAATCACCAGGCGTCTGCAGCTGTACATTGCAAGATGTGGTAGAACCTTTGTTCCTATATGACTACTATTCTCAGGAATGGGCCCTAAATATGGAGCTGTTTATTGCACTTGGGTCATTATTATTAGTTTCTCTTACTGATGTGTTTACAAAATTTACATTTACAAAGTCACACTCTCTTTATTTACATGGACACATTTGTGAATTTAGGGCAAGTTACATTTCAATTGTTCATAGGAATAATGAGTTTGATGCGAGAGTACTGAAGTTTCATGTTTTACATCTATGCATCAATAAATTTCACTCACATAAAGAGAGTAAGCTGCATCTTTTCCTCTTGTTCAATGGATTAGTGGTCTCCAACCCCCGGGCCCCGGGTCAGTTGTTACCGGGCTGCACGGAAAAGACTGGATAGCTCATTTTATTTCCGTTGTATTTATGATCCGATTCTGAATGCTTTTATTTTGGAAAATTACTAGAATTACCAGCAAATTACCGTCACATCCGTCTATGTATCGCTTTTGACGCCTGTCAGAAGCCTTCCCTCGGTCATATGACGCCTTTCAACACTCGGTGCAAAGTGGTATGCGATACTGCATATTTTGGTATCGACCCGATATCAAGTCAATACTGGCCAGTATCGCCGATACCGATATCAATATTATTTGTTATTTATTTGTTATTTATTCGTTATCGAAAACGTGACAAAGATATGAAGGACGAGTGGCAACAGACGCTCCCGGTGACGTCGTAAAAGCACTCCAATAACTGCTCAGTATCAGAGCACACTCAAATGCAGAATTTATTTGTGTATAGGTGAATGTGTGTGTACTCATAACATAAATTTATGTGGTACATACTGTATATACCATTGATGCGCTTACTCTGTGTTTTCTGATTCAGAGTCGCATCCGATCTGGACATGAAAATATATTGTACGTTTTCTGAGCAGACACTCACATTTATGGTTTGCTAGTTATAACGCATGTAGTGTTGTCCCTCAGAATGTCTCAAGCACATTCAAAACTGTGTCTATTGCGCATATGAGACTGTCCACAAATATTTACTGGCTAGAGTCTCCTGCATCATTGATACCTGCGTTGGTGCGATGATTTACATCTAATTTAGGTGTCATTCAAACTAAACTCGCGAATACCCTCAAACGCCGCACTGAGAGGGGCGGGGCTTATGTAGACAACCAATCACAAGTTGGTGCACCATCGAACAACCAGATGAGAGGCAGCCCTCACTTCCTGTTTGGTAGACGCTCTCGCGATCGGGTGAGTAGTAAGAGTCATTAAATTAAAAGTCTAGATGCTCGAATTCATGAAAAATACACATCTCATATTGTCAAACGGACACCGGGATGCATGAGAATACATTTTTGTATTTTTTTAACCGCATTACCAGCTGTTTTTTGTTGTGTATATTGTGCGCTGTGGTCAGCGTTAGCGTCACAGAGCTAGCGGCGCTGTTACCAAATAACATGGCACCTCGGGAGGAAATTGGTCCACGGTCCCATTGTTTCGCTCATTTTTGTGCGGTGGGGTAACGATCATTCTAATGTGTGCAGAGCTCTGCCTATACGATGGGAGGAATTAAACAAGAACAGGGTGATAATCCTCAACAGCCTAAAGGTCCGCACTCTTCTGATCAACCACAGGATGAGGTGAGGGGCGCCGCCTGCACCTGGACACAGTGAACGCAATAACTGTCCTATGATAACAATTAATCACTGGTGATATGCCCAGCCACGTTTGAAATGTATTAGTCAGATTTTCTGTCAAGCATGGAAATCAAAGTCAATTTTTTCATCACCTTGTAATATTTCTCCCCATATACGTGTTCTCATGTTGATGGTGATTCAAAAATGGCCTCAAGCATGTACAAATATGAAAGCGGTCAATGATTTTTGGCATACTGGAGATTTTCTTATGCAGATAAAAAAGTTGCATTCTGAGGAGGGAAACACAATTTTAAGTATATTTTTATCCAGGCTAAAATATTAGAGAATCTATAACACTACCTACCAAGATTTGAATTCTCCAGAAGTCCCAGGGGGAATTTGACCCAGTTACTGCTATTGAGGTCTAAGAGGAAATTGAAAAATAGAGTGGTAAAACATAAGCAAAGCTATATTTTCCAATCATTCAGTGAAGTCAATATGTTTTATCCATTGGTATGCTTAGTACCTCATGCTTTCGATCCATGAGCAATATACTGATCCCCCTTGCTTCAGCACCCAGGACCATGAGGACTTGGAGTATCTGAAAACTAATATTCTAGATAAGCTTAATTAGTTGATGTGTGCCATTCTGCCATGCTATAGTTGTTGTGGCGCTGGTGTACTTGCTGAATGATGACAATGATTTTAATCCTGCCTTGTGTTCATGCCAGTGTTGTCTCCTTCCCGTGCAGCCTAAAAAGAGAGGCTGGCCGAAGGGGAAGAAAAGAAAGAAGGTGCTTCCAAATGGTCCCAAGGCGCCTGTAACGGGATACGTCCGCTTTTTGAATGAACGTCGGGAATACATGCGGGCCCAGTACCCTGACCTCCCATTCCCAGAGATCACCAAGAGGCTCGGAGCAGAATGGACACGATTAGCTCCCAATGACAAGCAGGTACCTATCTAGATTTGTGAAGAGTGTTTACGCAGTTATTCTGTATGTAACACGGTAGTAGAGTGGCAGGCAGGTAAGTATTCCCCGTTAAATTTACAATATGCTGACTAGAAATGACCACATTTTATTTTCCTTATGTGATAC